>FLSR01004867.1:22058728-22080816 GCA_900092035.1 Leuciscus waleckii
TTTACACACATGCTCCTGTTGAAAAGACTCTCTCTAAGAAAGTGGAGTTACAGCCACACACACACACACACACACACACACAGACACACACACGTGTCAGGTTTACACACGCTCCTGTTGAAAAGACTCTCTCTAAGAAAGTGGAGTTACAGCCACACACACACACACACACACACACACACACACACACACACACACGTGTCAGGTTTACACACGCTCCTGTTGAAAAGGCTCTCTCTAAGAAAGTGCAGTTCTAACTGAAGCCCCGGCAGCCGAACTCAAATGCCCGACCGCTGAGATGAAGCGCAGGAATAAAGCACGAGCCTGAAAGAAGCCATTGAGAGAGATGGAGTGTGTGTCTTTGTCCCGCGGGGTTAGCAGGTGCTAAAGCTGCGAGATACGAGTGAAAGTGAATGCGAGAAGAGAGAGAGAGACAGAGAGGGACCCTTGGAGAAAAAGGATTAAGGATGCTTAACAGAGCGTCTCTTTCTTTCTTTTCTTTCTCTTTCTCCGTCAGTCTTTCTTCATTTCTCTCTCAGTGTGACGTACGACACCTCTGCGGTCACGGGCGTCACACTCTGACACACACAGATCGCATGGCTCACAAAAACAAAGGACTAGGGATGTACGATATATCGGCAACCATATCGGTATCGGCCAATATATGTAAATTTTTTATGTTATTTTTAATGTTATTGTTATCGGCCCGACAAAAAAAATATGCCCGATATCTTAAATCTGATAAATAGTGTATAAGTTCCTTCAGGTGAGACGCTTCAGATGAGCACTGTTCACCATGATGGTTTTGAATTGCTTGAAATATGATTGAAATCAAATAAGCTACATTAAAATTATCATGAGAACATTATAAGTGTGTGTTTATATCGCTTATCGGCTTTCAAATATAAAGAATTATCGGTTATTGGCTTTCAAATATAAATAATTATCAGTTAATGACTTAAATATAAATAATTATCGGTATCGGCTTACAAATATGAGAATTATCGGTTTTCTGCATACAAATATAAAGAATTATCGGTTTACAAATATAAAGAATTATCGGTTAATGACTTAAATATAAATAATTATCGGTTATCGGCTTACAAATATGAACACAAATATAAAGAATTATCGGTTTACAAATATAAAGAATTATCGGTTAATGACTTAAATATAAATAATTATCGGTTATCGGCTTACAAATATGAAAAATGATCGGTTTTCTGCATACAAATATAAAGAATTATCGGTTATTGGCTTACAAATATAAATAATTATCGGTTAATGACTTAAATATAAATAATTATCGGTTATCGCTTACAAATATGAAGAATAATTGGTTTTCTGCATACAAATATAAATAATTATCGGTTATCGGCTTACAAATATAAATAATTATCGGTTATCTGCATACAAATATAAAGAATTATCGGTTAATGGCTTTTAAATATAAATAATTATAGGTTATTAGCTCACAAATAGAAAGAATTATTGGTTATCGGCTTTCAGATATAAAGAATTATCGGTTATCTGCATACAAATATAAAGAATAATCGGTTATCGGCTTTCAAATATAAAGAATTATCAGTTATCTGCATACAAATATAAAGAATTATCGGTTAATGGCTTTTAAATATAAATAATTATTGGTTATTGGCTTTCAAATATAAAGAATTATCGGTTATCGGCTTTCAAATATAAAGAATTATCGGTTATCGGCTTACAAATATAAAGAATTATCGGTTATCGGTATTGGCCAAAATGTTTATACCGGTGCATCCCTAAAAAAGATTTGAATATAATAAACAAATATGTAACTATTGAAATATCAATAGGGGCTTTCGCACCGGATAGTTCTAGGAACTTAGTTCCCCGAGAACTAATGATTCCCCTACGAACATTTTCCTGGTTGCATTTACACCGCTAGTAGGAACTCTGAAGAGCCGCGCTTGTTGATGTGACTTTTATTTTGACGCCGCTGAGAACGGCAGATTCTCCATGTCATTAGTTTACGATCTGCTAACAGACCTGTCAAATACTTTATTAGATAGAACTGTTATACATAGAAAGTAGACAGTAGTGTAAAGGTATTAGCGTATGCCGTGTGGTTGATGTCCAGTGTTGCTGAGCAAAAATACATAATCATGTTTCTCTTGGTCCCCTCAAAGTCACGTTGTATATTCTCCTCAGTGTCAAGGTTAAGAGGTCCATCTATCACTGTTTTCCCTGTTCGTAGAGTTAGTTTGTGGAGTAAATATATAGGCTATAATCTGTGTGTTTACACAGCCTTTTTAAAAATAGCGGGAGCTGGTGTTTCGCTTGCGTTCAGCCAATCAGCGAACACTAACGTCACATATAGTTCCTATAGTGCTGGTTTAGACCGACTCTGAAATAGGAGCTCAATTAGTTCCTCCAAAAGGAGTTCCTAGAATTAAAATTGTTCCTAGCTCCTGCGGTGCAAACGCGCCAAAATCCGGGAACTTCCGCCAATAGTTCTAGGAACTATGAAAAGGTTTATCCGGTGCGAAAGCCGCTAATAATACACTTTACTACCTCCAGGCAGCGGTCCTGCCATCTGCGCGCCAGCATCTCCAGTAGAGGAGGCCTGAATTTATCCAGACCCAGAAGATCAGGAAGCATGACACAATGCATGGCGGCCAGCTGACTCCAACCTACACAAACACACAATCACACAGAGAGTCAATCACGGCGATACACAACAGCCCTGCAGATTTGAAGCCCGGCCTGACAGGACCCTAGAAAAACATGAGCAACGTTTCATATTCATGATGAGCAACATCCAACACAGAATCACATATATCAGAAATATATGGAACAGCTTTCGGGAAAACTTCTGAGGAGAGAAACTTCAAAGAAATTACATTTCTTTGTGAAACAAGATCAACAAACTTACCTTTAGGAAAATATTCTAACAACTACTGTACATTCAGGCCATCGCTTTATAAACGCTGATTTAAAAAAAAAGAAGACAAATCTAGCCTGGATCTCTAAGAAGGGAAAGAATGCGAAGCAGAAACATGATACAAAAATATAACTTGACATTTACCACCATTTCTTTTTTTAAACAGCTTGTGGAAAATTCTACATTTTACTTGCTACATATTTGGCTCTCTTTTGAATTAAAATTTCAATTACAATTGCTTTTTTGCTTAAAACACTTTACAATAACATCAGTTAATATATTAACTAACATGAACAATGTGTTTTACAGCATTTAATAATCTTGGTTTATGTTTATTATAATAGTATTGGTCATTATTTGTTCATGAACTATTGTTAACAGAGACTTTAAATATATATATTAACATTAACTAAGATTAATAAATGCTTTTGCAGTAATTTTCACTGTAAGTTCATGTTAACTAATGTAGTAAACTAATGTTAAACTTATTGTAATGATTTTCACCAGCGGTACATTTTACATCCAAATGTATTTTTGTATGACTAAATTCTTTATAAAAAATAATGCATTGTGGGAACGGGTCATTTTCTATTTTTTTTTTATTTAAAGAAATTTCAAATTTCAGAAGCATTGTAAAACATTTCTAAATATGTTTAAAATAAAATGTTCCAAATGAATGGAAGAAAACATCTCTGAAATAAACACTTTACAATACGATTTAATTTGTAAACATTGAACTAACAAAAAAAACAATGAAGTTATTAACCTCAGATATTGTTGATTTTAACATTTACTAATAATAGTTGTATTTGTTAAGTGTGAACCAACAAGAACATGAACATTTTTATTAACTAACATGAACAAAAGTCAATTAATGCTTTACAAATATATTGATCATTGTTAGTTTATGTTATTTGATGTATTAGGTAATGTCAACAAATGAGACCTTATTGTAAACTATTATTTTGTTTAAATGTGTATAATTGTTTTTATTTCTATATCTACAGTATATACAGTACAGAAACAACTGCTTTAAGGATTTAATTCTTTCACTTGTAAAGATGTTTATTAAAACACTGAGGATCTGAAGATAAACGTGTGTGTGTGTGTGTGTGTGTGTGTGGTATGTATAAAGTAACATGCAGTCCAAGACATATACATTGACACAGACAGAAAGACAGACAGACAGAAAACGACCACAAGCACGAGGTACAGTAGAATAGTGAACCTAGAGACAGAAACACAAACACACACAGGCACTGAGCAAGAGGCGGACGGAAAGCAGAGGGAGAGAAAACGAGCGCGGCTAAAGAAAGAGAAAGAGAGAGAGAGAGATTGAGAGAGAGAGAGAGGCCTTTATTCAGAGAGAATACCTTCATTGACTGAGGGAGAGTGAGACACTCCTGAAGCAGAAGACGGAACAGCGGCGGCAGCTTGAAAAGAGAGGAAAAGATCCGTGAAACAAAAAGAAAGAAACAAAATTGAAAAGAAAGAAAGAAAGAAAGAAAGAAAGAAAGAGAAAGAGAGAGAGAAGGAAAGGCCTCCAGCAGTGTTAGAAGAGTAAAGCGGCTGTTATTAAATGAAAATAAACTGAATACATCGGCACTGAACACTCACATGGACACAGGAAAAAAAAATAGAAATTAAAAATGAGTAAGTAATTGGTTATTATGGTTATTAGTGTGACTATCACCAAAAAATTCTAGATTTTATCATTATTATTAACTATGGTAACAGTTTCCACAAAATACGACTGGTATCAAAACCAATATTTTAGACATTGTTTTTTATAAATGTATAAGAATAATTGGTAACACTTTACAATGAGCTCTTATTAGTTAAAATGAGTTATTTACTAACATAAACATTAATCGTTGTTAATGTTAATGGTCCACAATAATATTAACAGATACAACTTCTGATTTTTATTTCATGTATTAGTAAATGTTGACATTAATACTAACTAAGATTAATAAATGCTTTACGAGAACTTTTTTTATTGATAATACTTGTGAACTAATGCATTAACTAATGTCAACAAAAGGCTAAAAATGTTAAGCATTACAGAATAAATGCATTTTTAAATAATTTTTAGACACTTTTTTGTCTTTGCTGTTTCATATTAAACAAAACATTTGAATTTAATACAAAAATGCTAAGTATTAAGTGCAAAAATGTTTAATTCTCTAGTCTAAAGTTAATACGGGTCCATAAAGCAGCAAGAATAAAATCTGCTTCAATAGTTTTTAATATCAACTTCCACAAAAGTAGTTCAGTCAGCATTTGCCCTAAAACCGTTACTGTACTGTCGGATCATCAGATATTAATAAACGCTACTAAAGCTTTCATTACATTCCTCTTATTATAGTGGTTTCCAGATGGAAACTTTTATTAGCATATTAAATGTTTGTGGTGAAAAGCATTATTCTGAAACCTGGATAAAATATGGTTAATTCAACAAAAGTTTTTCAATTGAACCTTTTAAACTACTGATGCTTTTATATATATATATATATATATATATATATACTGTGTGAATATATTAGAGAACATTTAATAGTTAAAAGATTGTGATCTCAATTCAAACACCCACACGATCTCATTCCTAAATTACAACAATTCATACAACAAAACAGTCTTTTCAGCCACACCCCATCATTATTTCTGTCTTACAATCATTCATATGATCACAGAAGCACTGGAATAAAAGATTATAGTTCAGATATAAAAAGTGATGTCTACAGTAGCGATCAAAATAGAGTAAATCACCTTTTGAAAGTAACTTGATGCTTCAAATAAAGATTGTATCAATTACATCATTACACCAGTAGGTGGCGACAAGGGACTGTTAAAAAATGTGTTTGTCATTGAATCATTCACTCAAGAGATTTGTTCAAAAACACTGAATCATCCAGTAATGAAATAAGTGAAGTCTTAATGAGTGAGTCATTGAATCATTCACTCAACTGACTTAGAAAAAAAAACATTTTGTCAGAACCTCGAGGAAATAACGTTATTTGTTTCAACCGTAATCTCGATTTTAAACAAATAAATCGTGATTCTCAAATTATCCAGAATCATGCTGCTCTTACTCAAGCAGAATCATACTCAAGTGATCCAAAACATTTAGCTGCACCTGTAAAATGAACAATTATGAGCAAGAATTAAAATCCCATGAGTATAGAGAGAGAGATGGCAGAGAGAACGAGAGAGAGAGAGAGAGAGAGAGAGAGAGAGAGAGAGAGAGAGAGAGAGAGAGAGAGAGAGATGGTAGAGCGAAGCCATGCATGCAGACAGAGAGACAGGGATCCTGCAGAGTGGAGAGAAAAACAGTGCAGTTTGGTTTGTCAAACAAACAAACAAACAAGTGGAAGGTGTTTTCCTAGGAGCACATCATCCTCAGTGAGGCTGCGACCAAACCTGACGTCCCGAGGGGAAACACAGCTCGAGTAAATCATCAAAATATCAGGAAAATATCTTTTAATTATGTTAAATATGAGGGAAGAACAAAAACCCTAAACTTGGTTACGGTATTCATCTGACAAAATTATTTGGTAAATAAGCGCAAACTGCAGCTACGGGCTTTACTTCACCATGCAAAACAACAAATAATTATTTTTTTATTTTTAAAGAAAACATTTTTAAGAAAGAAAAAAGTGCCCTAAATATAGAACGCAATCTTTGTAGAATGAAAACAAGAAATGTATTTTTATTTATAAAAGGGAAAATCTTTCAGTGGATAATAAAATACATTTTTAAAAGAAATGTAAATTAAGGATTTTGCACTATATTTTGTAGACTTCTTATCAGCTACCATTGAACTGTTAAAGTCACCATTATAAAAAAAATAAAAAAATAAAAAAAAGTATTAATTAAAATAAAATAAAATAAAACAGAGACATTTTTGTCCATATCGCACACCCCTTATGCAAACCCTTGCAATCGAACCCCTTATGTATATATATATTTAAATAAATACGGCTCAGTATCAGCATATCGGTTAACCGTTACTATACTAGTAATGTAGTCCTCAATCAAGTTTTCATTTACATTTTAAGTCTTTTAAATAGATCATAGAACAGCATATATCGATCAAAGAAGACAGACATGAAAAAAGGTGAATTTTAAAAGTCTTCAGCACTTCATGACAATAAAAACATATTTTGTCAGTGTTCCTGTGCTAAAACTACAGGTTCTCAGATGAAACTTCTCCGTAACGCACAGTGAGATCTGCATGTTTCTGTCGGCACACGCTCGGCTTTTATCTCGGCACGCGATTTAAAGAACGACTCCATTAAAAAACACTTAATAACACAACCTGAGCAGTTCCACAAACCCGTCCGGATCAATACGAGGAAACGAGAGGAGGGGAAAACGCTACACGCGTTGAATAACTTTCATTATGTGTACAAACCTAAAGAGAAGTGTTAGATCAATATTCTCAACACATCTCAGAGGACCCTCTCTCTCTGTGTGTGTGTGTGTGTGTGTGAGAGAGAGAGATCATAATGTTCTCCTTCTCTAAACGCAATCTGGTCCGGCGTGAGAATTCATCGGACAGGCGCGTGTCAGGACGCCGGACACGGAGGGCTGACGCTGCTCACGGTGTTTTGTCCGGTGAAAGACTTTAGCATGAGAAAGAAACGCTGCAGGGCCTTCTGGTCGAAGAGAAGAACACAACACACACACTTCCCTGTGAATGAGCCAAACAGGCGTGTGGCGTGAGCAACTGAACACAAGACATTATTCACAGTCCTCCTCCATTGTGGCCCAACAATAGCAGCTCGGGACGGGGGACAAATTAGGGCACGTGTGGAGGAAGAGTGTGTGTGTGTGTGTGTGTGTGTGTGTGTGTGTTACTAACAGGGTTCAAGCAGACACCCTGCACTAAACAGTGCATGTTATCTAGAAGTTGTCTAACAAAGCTTCAATGCCAAACAAAATGCTTGTCTAAAAAAACTTCAATAACAAAAAAAAAGCAAAAAAAAAAAAAAAAATTTAATTTAAAAATTAATAAAAATAAAAAAAAGATAAAAGAAAAGGCAGAATGAAAGAAAAGTGCACTAAATAATAGAAAGCTATGTTCGTATGTAAAGAAGAATAAACTTTAGATGTTGTTATTGATCAAAAAAATATATATATATTGAGATGTCAATTTTTGTTGATATCGCACACCCCTAATGTTAATACTTCTATATCTTTACTGCATTTTAACTCTTGCATTAAACATTATGAATCTACCCGAAACAACTTATTGTCAAGTTATAGTTCCTCTGAATATTTTTATTTATTTATTTATTTATTTATTAATACAAATATTAAGGTACATTTTTGTTGATATCGCACACCCCTAATGCAAATACTTATATAATCTTTACTGCATTTTAACTCTTGCATTTAACATTATGAATCTACCCGACAACAACTGATTAGTCAAGTTATAGTTCCTCTGAATAAAAATAAATAAAAAGAATAATAATAAATAAATAAAAATATTAAGATACATTTTTATTGATATCACACACCCGTAATGCAAATACTTCTTTATCTTTACTGCATTTTAACTCTTGCATTTAACATTATGAATCTACCCGACAACAACTGATTAGTCAAGTTATAGTTCCTCTGAATAAAAATAAATAAAAAGAATAATAATAAATAAATAAAAATATTAAGATACATTTTTATTGATATCACACACCCGTAATGCAAATACTTCTTTATCTTTACTGCATTTTAACTCTTGCATAAAAGGGATTTTTTATTAAATGAAAAAAATAAATAAATAAATAAATAAATAAAATAAAATAAAAAATAAAAAAATAAAATAAAATATTGTGTGTGTGTGTCTGTGTGTGTTACTAACAGGGTTTAAACGGACACTCTCCACTAAACCGGACACTTTTTC
The DNA here is from genome assembly GCA_900092035.1 of Leuciscus waleckii. Taxonomy (NCBI): domain Eukaryota; kingdom Metazoa; phylum Chordata; class Actinopteri; order Cypriniformes; family Leuciscidae; genus Leuciscus; species Leuciscus waleckii. The sequence goes on from FLSR01004867.1 coordinate 22,067,560, forward strand.
TGGTGCATGTTATCTAGAATCTTCCATAACAGAGCTTCAGTGCCAAACAAAATGCATTATTATTGGCGTTTGCTAAGATCAGCACTTTCTCCAGCTGGACGATATGAAATGCAAGACATGCAGAACGGGAAGAAAGCATCTAAAAACCAGACAGTGAAAGAAAAGTGCACTAGATAATAGAAAACCTATGTTAGTATGAAAAGGAGAATAAACTTTAAATGTTGTTATTGAAAAAAATACCCAAAAGTATTGTAATATACATTTTTGCCGATATCGCACCCCCCTAATGCAAATACTTCTATTTCTTAGCTTAAATATGTATTTTTTATATATATATATATATATATATATATATATATCATAAGAAACAATGAATATCCTCTTAACAAGCGCGAGCGAGTACAATAAAGCTTCTGCAAACCAGGGTTATTATCATTAACTGAAAACTAAAACTATTAAAACATTTATATTATGTTTATGTTCACATTTATGTGAAATAAAATATAGATATTAGTCGAAAAACTTAAACTGAATGAAAATTAAGTTGAAGCACTAAAATTAATTAACAGGAAATAAATAAAAGCTAAAACTGAAAAAAAATAAAAGCATAATTTAAATTGATAAATTAATAAATAAAATGACAAAAGCACATGAAATGACAAAAAATTTAATTAAAATTAACATAAAAACTATAAAAAATAAAAGCTTATTCAAAATATGAATACAACTAAAATAACACTGTCACAAACACATTTTTGAAGAATGTAAAAATATCATCAAAATATTGTTATCTACAAATTCCCCCCAAATATTGAGGTATTAATTTAGCCAATATTGCACACCCCTAATGCAAATATTTCAACATGTTTCTGCATTTTTAACTGTTGCATTAAACTATTTGAATCTACCTGACAACAACTGGTTGGAAAAAACAAAAAATAAAATAAAAAATATTAAAATGTATAATGATCATGAAAAGGCTGCAAAAAATATTAAAATATATTGTTTTGTATCCATATAAGCTATATCGCTCAACCCTAGCTGCAAAAAAACCTCTTGTCATTTAGAGGAAGAGATGTCTTCGTATAGTCAGCTTGCTATCTCTTCTCTCTCTCTCTCTCTCTCTAGTGTTGATGTCCACCGTCTCGTCCTGTCATCATCACTCTCCGCTCCACCTGTCATATTCACTCTAACGAGAGCCTGACCTCGTTAAAGCTTCAGATGAAGCTTCTGTGAGATCTTTGATTCCACATTCTGCTCACAGTTCAGCTTTTTAAAAGCACATGTTAAGAGGAGAGAGGAGGCGTGAAATAAACGACTTCTGACGGACTCTAAGAAGCTGTAGGTTTAGGAAGAGACTCGCTTGGAACGTTTCACTTCCCAAACTATACAGTCAAAAGGCATTTGATAGGAACTCAAGAAACGTGTGTGTATGTGTGTGTGTGTGTGTGTCAGGAAAGTTTTAGCTGCTTTATAAAACCGTCTGAACGCATTATAAAAGACACTAAAACTGCAGTTTGATGGAAACGGTCCAGACGTCGTCCACCAACAGCAATAATACACTGCTTTTATTTCAACGCTAACATTTCTGCCAGCTTCATCCTGGGCTTGTTGGAGAAGTTTATTGACAAGTTATTGAAAATACCATCTTTTTGGCCATTTTAGCTCTCCACTGCGTAACTTTGCCCTCCAAAGCGTTTAGAAAACAAATCTAAAGCAAGGCCGTAAATGTGAAATTGCCTCATAAAAGTGTGGAGCAGATTTTGCTCAGAGCAACGCCAAGATTGAAAGATGTTCAGAAATGTTTTAATATCTGTGTGTAAACAGAAAGGATGCAGTTCATGTGGAAAAAAATTAGCATAGAAAAAATATAAATGATAACAAATAACGTTATTTTCTCAGGGTTCTTACAAAATGTTAATTACTGCTTTCAACTATAAAACGTTTAAATTGTATTTATTTTCTAAGTCAGTTGAGTGAACGATTCAATGACTCACTCATAAAGTCTGGAAATCAAATACATAATAGTAATACAACATATTAGTGTTTGAAAAGAAACGTACGACTCTCAAGGCAAACATGCTCAGGTCAAATATCATGAAATAATCAAAATATTTTTGCAATGCCATCATTTTCATGATAATTAAGTACATTTCTCATACATGATTATGAATTATTTAAACGATAATTTATGCTTGTGTAAATATATATATATATATAAATAATCTTCCTATTTTATTTATCTTACTGTAGTACAATAAGCAATAAATTTGTTACAGTATTTATTAATCTTTGTTAATGTTAGTGTTAATAATAACAACTGTTCATTGTTAGTTCGGGTCCATTAAATAATACAAACAGATGCAACTTTTGATTTTAATAAAATATTAGTAAATGTTGAGATTAACATTAACTAAGATTAATAAATGCTTTACAATTGTATTGTTAGTTCTCGTTAACTAACGCAGTTAAATAATGTTACCAAATGGAGCCTCATTGTAAAATTATGATGATAATGAAATATGAAACAATAATGAAAATCCACGAAGAATCACCATTAAGAATGCATGTTTATGCAAATTTCATGATATTTATACAGTGATTCTGATCACATATAAATAATTCAAGATTAAATTAGCGTGAAATATTACGCTAACCCTTAAAATAAACCGCTCCTTCAAAACTACCCTCATTATATCGACTCACGAAAGTTGTTTCAAGGGTAAAACTGACTTTGAAAGAAATCGGTGGCGCTGGCCTTCAATCTAAACATGTGCACAAACACACTGACGGCGCATATCGACGGATTTCACGTGTTGCTGCTAGTTCACCTGCAGAGCGCTGAACACGAGACTGAAATCTCTCACCTGCAGACAAGCTGAACGATCAGCAAACAACCAGCGAGAGAAAGAGCCGATAGCTTCAGCGGCTTCACCCCGCGGGGCCGTTATGACCAGAACAACTGCCCCGGCCCCTGAGAACGAGCACCGGTCGAGGCCCCTGCGTGCAGACGAGGCGCTGCGTGCTGTTTCTCACTGTCCTGAACCTCCATCACACCCCTGGGAACCCGAGGGAGACAAAGCCCCCAGACACGCATACGAGAACACAGGTAAACAACAGAACCAGCGGGGCCTGAAACACCTGAGGGTGGTTTACTTTCTCACTTTTTGCCGAGATGTCATTTATCTTTTTTTTTCTTTTTTTTTTTTACTTTAATAATAATAATTCAAAATAAAATTGAAATAATAATTAAATTAAAGAGAGCTATATTAGACATTTAAGGAAATAAACTAATAAAAAAATATTATTACAAAAGAAATGTACAAATTTTAATTGAAATTAAAATGCAAAGAAAAATATGTAAATAAGTTAAAAATGATAAATTATAACGCTAAATATGTCAGTGCATTTTCACACCACAGTCTTCGTTTGTATATACATAATAAAATAAATAAAAGTATTAATATAAAAAAAGCAATATATATGTTTATATATAATTTATTTAGTGTATATATCATTTATTTACTTAAATCAGTTTTTTTTTTATTCACATGATTAAAAATTACTACGATTATACATTGTGATTCTGAGAATTTTTGAGTAAATTGTCCAGATAATAATTTAAATGCAAAAAAAATAACTTAAAAAAACATCTAAAACTAGGCTCTATTTTCTTCATACAAAATATGTCGTCTCATGTTTATTCCTTATTTTCTGTGGGTGAGATATGATCCAGTCCTTCTTTGTTATATGTTCCTGACCAGTGTTATTTATCTTAGCTTTATTAATATTTTTAGTTATGTTAATTTTAGTTAAATTTGTAGTAATTACGTTATATTCTTTTATTTTATATTGCTATTCAGGTTTAATTTATTTTTATTTCAGTTTTAGTTTTTTTTAGTTTTTTCACTTAATAATTTTAGTGCTTCAACTTCACTTATTTGGTTTATTGCCAAGGCAACATTTGTAAATTTTCATTAAGTTTAAAACCTAATATTTTATTTTATTTAAAATGTTTTTAAAGTCCCCCTGTGGTGTAAATCCAGCTTTTAATGTAGTTTATGTGTCTATGTGGTGCTTTTAATGTGCTTTAAGACAAAGCATGTGTAAGTTCATAAGTCGACACCATTGCTGAGTATTTCCTCCTTAAAACTGTAGTGAACCAAAGACAGTCTCAAACACACGCTTTGAAATCGCTGGTGTTTCTGACGTCACAAACTACCTTGTAACCAATCAGATCAACGTGTGATCGGCAACGAGTGGATCTCTGAGCTGAGTGAGTGAGTGGAGGCGGGGCTCATTTGCATATTCATAGAACCACGCATACTAAATGAGACAAGGGTGTCGAGTTACATTCAAGCTGTTTTAAGACCTTTTTCGAGGAAAAATATGATTTTTTTTTCTACATTTAAATATGTAATTTTGGTGATCAAAGATGAGTTTTAAGGGATAAAATTATTAACTAGTGATCATTATGAGTGTTTGGTGTGTGTGTGTGCGCGTGTATGTATGTATGTGTTTGTGCGCGCATGCATGTATGTGTGTGTGTGTGTGTGTATGCACGCGCATGTGTGTGCGTGCATGTATGTATGTGTATGTATGTGTGTGTGTGTGTGTGTGTGGTCACCTGACTGGCGCTTTCTTCATATGCTCTCCGATGAACGTGGCGTTGGTCATGCCCATCAGTGTGTTAGCGAGTGAGATGACGGACAGCAGGTGTTGCGTGGTCACGGCTCTCGACACGCCGTACGTTCCCTTCCCCACGACCTCGGACACGGAGAGCTTCTCGACCGCCCCCTGCGCCAGCCGGCGGAGCAGCGAGTCCTTGAAGGTGGGCAGCATCAGAGACATGTGCCCGCCGCGCGAGATCAGGCCGAAGGAGATGGGTGTGTGTGGGCGCAGCATGCCGAGCCGGTTCACACACACCTCGTCCAGGTCCCCGTTCAGGCCCCAGGCGTCAGGAGGACATGAAGAGCTTGGCCGTGTCCATGGTCAGGTTGTACTCCAGGAGACTCAGAGACTTCGACTTCTCCTCGCGCCGACGCTGCTCCTCCTCTTCATCCTCATCTTCGTCCAGCAGGTGCTCCTTGATGTTTTCTTTAATGGTCTCCTTCACCTGTGCAGGTGAAGTGATGGAACATGTGACGACAAATAAACCAGCAACAGATGATTTTTTATGCTTTTATTTCTCCGTTTTTTTTTTTACATCTAGAAAGTAAAATAAAGCCTAAAGCTTTTGACTACCAGTGTTATTTTATTTTATTAATTTATTCTGAGTTTATGTTAATTTTAAATGTTTAGTCATTTCATTATGTGCCTTTATATATATATAGGTTTAATTTATTTTTATTATAATTTAATTAGCATTTATTTCAAGCTAATAATTTTAGTGATTCAACTTAAACTTATTTTAGTGTATTGTCAATGTAACATTTCTAAAAGTATATTCAAAAGCAAATATTCTGAAGTTTTTCAACTAATATACATTTTTTATTTATATTTTTATTTCCGCTTTATTTCACTTAGCTGAAATGTTTTAATAGTTTTAGTTTACGATAATAACCTTGTTAACTACTTTTAATCATTCATTTTTTATTTTAAACTATAATGTTTAATATATATTTTTATTCCTATAAAAATAAACATGTAAAATGAAATGTTTATAAAATATAAAACCATTAATTATAAATACAAATAAATATAATTAATAATAATAAATATATAAGTAAATATAGTATTAATTATTATACTCATGTTAATTTATTTGTATATAATATATATATTGTATATACAAATTGTATATATTATTTGTATACTTTATTTGTACATGTACTTTATTATATATATTAATTAAAAATATTTATTATCTTCCTAAAAATATATAATTTTTTACAAAAATACATCTTTATAAAAATATAAAAAATGTAATGTTTATATATACATATATATAGATATCTTTCTAAATGTTTTATTAAATACTTTTTATTATCTTAATTCAGTACTTTTATATTACGAATTATAACAAACAAAATTATTTAAAAATAGTGTCTTAAAATATATAATATAAATATATAAATATTTGTATAGAACAATTATAATTATATATATATATATTTTTAATTAAGCTTAATTTAGGACAATTATAAAACAAATAATAATAAATACAATTATGTAAAAACAAATAAAATTGTAAATGCATTTAATCACTTCCCCCTGAACCACATTTAAATTCCCCAATAATGGCTTTTCCAACCATCGGATCAATTCAATTGATCTGCAGATGAAACGCAAGAACACATTAGACAGGTTTATAAAGTTGACTGTAAAGTGGATTGCTATGGACTGCAGGACAGCGATAGTCTTTTGTTCAGTGATATGAAAAAAAAGAAACAAGCAAGAGTCTGACCTGTTTGAAAATCTTATTGGCCAGGAATGACCCGCTCTTGTCGGCCCCGCCGGGAGCTTTCTGCAGGGATTCTGGGGAGACGAGAGTGGGATTGGGACGCTGCGCCTCCTCCGTCAGTAGCTGGATGATCACGGCCTCCACGTCGAAAAACAGCACGTGCATGTCGGGATCCGTGACATTCGTCTTCATGGCCTGGACCACCAGCGAGTTGTGGGAGTATTTGGGAAGGTTCCCCTACAAACAAGAAAGAAGAATGGGGTTTTTTTCAGGCCGTTTTGTGCCACTGATTCAAAGAAAACCTTCTATAAAAGGAACAACTTTACAAGAGACAGCAAGAAAAATGTGTCTGTGACTGTTCTGGAACAACAAAGAAGCTCGGGTCAATGATTTTGCTCCATGATGAAAAGGAAACTGCAGTGAGAGCCGACGAGCAGAGAGTCAAACACACTTCACCGTAAAATAGAGCTGCACGATTCTGGATGAACTGTGAAACACCATTTTTTTGTTTCAAATAGAGATCACCACTCTGAACAGACATCTAAACTAAATAAATAGTAATTTACTAGAGGTTCTGACAAAATGTTAATTGCTGCCGTTATTAAAAATGGTTTAATTATTTTTTTCAAAAATCTGTTTGAGTGAATGATTCAATGACTCACTCATATCGACATTTGAATGATTCAATGACTCACTCATATCGACATTTGAATGATTCAATGACTCACTCATATCGACATTTGAAGGATTCAATGACTCACTCATATCGACATTTGAATGATTCAATGACTCACTCATATCGACATTTGAATGATTCAATGACTCACTCATATAGACATTTGAATGATTCAATGACTCACTCATATAGACATTTGAATGATTCAATGACTCACTCATATCGACATTTGAATGATTCAATGACTCACTCATATAGACATTTGAATGATCAATGACTCACTCATATAGAATTTAATAAATAAACGAATAAACAATTAACATATTAATTAATTAATTAATTAATACATTAATTCAATAAATTACTAAATTAAAAACAATAAATTCAAACCAATAATTTTTTTTTTTAATTATTAAAACGAATGAACTTATGAATGAGTTAATGAAATGAAAATCAGCAGATGAATCATGCTTATTTTTTTATTCATTCTAAAAACGGGCTCCATGTTCTCGAAATAAAATCCATGTTCCTGTATCTGCAGGGTGAATCGGATGCGCTTCCATGTGATTCAAGCCCTCCTCAATACTCAGCTCATTATAACAGCAGTAATCAGCAAGTCTTCTTCAAACACATCAGTCAAAAGTTGTTCAGCGCGCAGGATAATCTATTTATTTCATGATCTGTGTAATAATCTCTAATGCTCATTAGCCTCCAGCATTCATTTCATCTCATCTGCTTCCAGTCGGCCCGTATTAAATAGCGAGCTTGCTAATTGTTATTCAATGTTAATTCGATGAACAAAGCACCTGCGATCCATTAGAGACATCAGGGAGGATGTTTACGACCGGCCCGATTCAGACGCGCTCCCTAACCAAAACTTCTGTGGCTGAACATAAAAATGCACAAAGCATTAGATAAATGACCCAGAAGGCCGTGCGTTAAGGTAAAATTTGAACGTGGCTCACGCAAATGTGTTTTCGAGTTGAAATGATTCTTTTGATATCGGTTTTCTTTATGAAGTGCAATGCATTTACTGTGTTAAACTCGTCCTGTATTTCATGTCCTTCAGTGTAATGTCTGACTCCTGGAGTCTGGCGTACAATGTCTGCTCTTTGTGTTCGTGTTCAATGGCTCTGATGGCGGTCTGAGGGGCCGCATTGATCACACACACACACACACACACACACACACACACACACACACACACACACACACACACGCAAGGCCTCGCTCCTTTCATTTTCCTTCAGGTCTCTAGGAAACCAAAGTAAAAGGCAACTGTTGCAGTGAAAGAAGACAAATCTGTGAGATACAGATGAAATAAAAACATCCAGAATTATTAGAGTGTTTCAGAACTAGTAAAGTAAAGAAAAAGTAAAATACATGGAAAAATATATAAATATACCTATCTATCTATCTATCTATCTATCTATCTATCAATATATATATATATATATATATATATATATATATATATATATATATATATATATATATATATATATATATAAATAATCACCTTAAATTATTACATTATTTCTGATTTCTCAGTAACAGTTTCTGTCTGTCTGACACTGTTGTGTTCAAGAATACACACTATAAATAAAAATAAAACCATATAAAATTATTAGAACATTTCAGAAGTAAATTAATATAGGACAAAAAATATATATAAATATATATATAGAGAGAGTCTCAGTAACATAATTTCTGTCTGACACTGTTGTTAAGAATAGAGAATAAAAATAAAATCATCTGAATATAGAAATATATAAAATAAAATAATATATATATGAGGGTCTCAGTAACAATTTCTATCTGTCTGATACTGTTGTGATAAGAATAAACACTATAAATAAATTAATAAATTATTAGAACATTCCAGAACTAATTTAATAAATGTCTGACTGAGATAAAATAATAATAATAAAATTAAATAAATACATAAAATTAAATAAATAACAAAAAATGTGGGTCTCAGTAACATAATTTCTGTTCAAAATCACACACTATCTGAATGCAGACCAATCTCTCTCTCTGTCTCTCACACACACACACACACACACACACACACTCACACACACACAGGCGCATCATTAGGCAGAACAGAGCGCTGTCCCAGAACCACTGGGCTATTTTAAACACATCATTACAGGACACCTGATACCAGAGCAGCGTCTGAGGCGTCTGTAAACCTCCTGCAGTATATGCTTTAGATCTCAGCACATCACGTGACGCTTTTAATGACAGAGAGACGAGGCAAGGCATTCAAATACACACTAAACGAGCAGTTTATGTCATGTGACCCAAGATTAATTTGACTGCATGACATCGACAACATTGCATAGTTTTATATGATTAATTGTAGTTTATTATTTGCATTTAGCACAGCTTTTCCCTGCAGTCAGCAAGCCTATGAACACACACGTGTGACGTGTTCGAAGCAGAGCGTGACGACATCATATCCTGATGTCCACAAACACACAAGAGAGTGATCATGGACACACACTGCCCTCTAGAGGACATTCAACACCACACACACACACACACACACACACACACACTTGACTCCACTGCAACTTCTGACTACATTCAAACACACACAAACAAAACCTCTGACAGCCAATAAGAACGACTCAAACACAATCTGACATGCTAAACACATCGCCAGCTCTAAATGTAGACGGTTAACGTGAGCATAGCATGTGTTTACAAGCGTGCTGTAAAATAAACACTAGCAGACGAGTGTGTTACTGCATTTTAACTCTTGCATTTAACATTATGAATCTACCCGACAACAACTGATTAGTCAAGTTATAGTTCCTCTGAATAAAAATAAATAAAAATAATAATAATAAATAAATAAAAATATTAAGATACATTTTTATTGATATCACACACCCGTAATGCAAATACTTCTATATCTTTACTGCATTTTAACTCTTGCATTTAACAATATGAATCTACCCGACAACAACTGATTAGTTAAAACATGGTTCCTGTTCTAAAAAAATATATATATATATTTACATTTTTATATAAAAATAGTGTCAGTCTGAGTGTTTTGTGTGTGTTTGTTCAAGCGAGAGCAGATCTTTGTACTCACCTTGTTTGATCTGCCCTTGCAGGGCCGGGCTGGAGGCCTGAGGGACGCTGTGTCTCGGGCTCTCGGGGGCTCCTGGTCTTGGGGGTCTGAAACACAAAAGCCCAAATGAAATATTTAACACACATACTGTATCTGCAGCACAGAATTCAACATCAGACCAGCAGGAGTGTGTGTGAGCAGATACACGCACATGTGTGTTTATGCAGGACTGTGTGTGTGCGTGTTATTTTAGTTTATTAATATTTTGTTTTCATATTGTTTTTGTGTTAAATTTTGTTTAATTTTTAGTCATTTCGTTATGTGCTTTTGTCACTTTATTAGTTTTTACTTTATTTTTTATTTTTATTTCAGTTTTAGTTGTAGTTATTTATTTTGAGTTCCTAATTTCAATGCTTCAACATAAACATATTTCAGTGTATTGCCATGTGTTTAAAATGCTCTCTTTATAATCTTTTTTAAATTTTTTTTGGTAAATCACTGTTTTTACTTGAATGTCTTTGTTTTAAGTAAATAAATAAGACCTTTTTTCCTTAAATATGTATTTTTTATATATATATATATATATATATATATATATATCATAAGAAACAATGAATATCCTCTTAACAAGCGCGAGCGAGTACAATAAAGCTTCTGCAAACCAGGGTTATTATCATTAACTGAAAACTAAAACTATTAAAACATTTATATTATGTTTATGTTCACATTTATGTGAAATAAAATATAGATATTAGTCGAAAAACTTAAACTGAATGAAAATTAAGTTGAAGCACTAAAATTAATTAACAGGAAATAAATAAAAGCTAAAACTGAAATAAAAATAAACAGCATAATTTAAATTGATAAATTAATAAATAAAATGACAAAAGCACATGAAATGACAAAAAATTTAATTAAAATTAACATAAAAACTATAAAAAATAAAAGCTTATTCAAAATATGAATACAACTAAAATAACACTGTCACAAACACATTTTTGAAGAATGTAAAAATATCATCAAAATATTGTTATCTACAAATTCCCCCCAAATATTGAGGTATTAATTTAGCCAATATTGCACACCCCTAATGCAAATATTTCAACATGTTTCTGCATTTTTAACTGTTGCATTAAACTATTTGAATCTACCTGACAACAACTGGTTGGAAAAAACAAAAAATAAAATAAAAAATATTAAAATGTATAATGATCATGAAAAGGCTGCAAAAAATATTAAAATATATTGTTTTGTATCCATATAAGCTATATCGCTCAACCCTAGCTGCAAAAAAACCTCTTGTCATTTAGAGGAAGAGATGTCTTCGTATAGTCAGCTTGCTATCTCTTCTCTCTCTCTCTCTCTCTCTAGTGTTGATGTCCACCGTCTCGTCCTGTCATCATCACTCTCCGCTCCACCTGTCATATTCACTCTAACGAGAGCCTGACCTCGTTAAAGCTTCAGATGAAGCTTCTGTGAGATCTTTGATTCCACATTCTGCTCACAGTTCAGCTTTTTAAAAGCACATGTTAAGAGGAGAGAGGAGGCGTGAAATAAACGACTTCTGACGGACTCTAAGAAGCTGTAGGTTTAGGAAGAGACTCGCTTGGAACGTTTCACTTCCCAAACTATACAGTCAAAAGGCATTTGATAGGAACTCAAGAAACGTGTGTGTATGTGTGTGTGTGTGTGTGTCAGGAAAGTTTTAGCTGCTTTATAAAACCGTCTGAACGCATTATAAAAGACACTAAAACTGCAGTTTGATGGAAACGGTCCAGACGTCGTCCACCAACAGCAATAATACACTGCTTTTATTTCAACGCTAACATTTCTGCCAGCTTCATCCTGGGCTTGTTGGAGAAGTTTATTGACAAGTTATTGAAAATACCATCTTTTTGGCCATTTTAGCTCTCCACTGCGTAACTTTGCCCTCCAAAGCGTTTAGAAAACAAATCTAAAGCAAGGCCGTAAATGTGAAATTGCCTCATAAAAGTGTGGAGCAGATTTTGCTCAGAGCAACGCCAAGATTGAAAGATGTTCAGAAATGTTTTAATATCTGTGTGTAAACAGAGGATGCAGTTCATGTGGAAAAAAATTAGCATAGAAAAAATATAAATGATAACAAATAACGTTATTTTCTCAGGGTTCTTACAAAATGTTAATTACTGCTTTCAACTATAAAACGTTTAAATTGTATTTATTTTCTAAGTCAGTTGAGTGAACGATTCAATGACTCACTCATAAAGTCTGGAAATCAAATACATAATAGTAATACAACATATTAGTGTTTGAAAAGAAACGTACGACTCTCAAGGCAAACATGCTCAGGTCAAATATCATGAAATAATCAAAATATTTTTGCAATGCCATCATTTTCATGATAATTAAGTACATTTCTCATACATGATTATGAATTATTTAAACGATAATTTATGCTTGTGTAAATAAAATAATCAATGTATTACAGTCATTTTTACATTTACTTTATTTACAATAAAAACCCATTTGTTAACATTGCATTAACTAACAATAAGCAATATATTTGTTACCATATTTATTAATCTTTGTTAATGTTAGTTACTAACACATATAATTAATATACTTAATGTAATTAGTATAATTAATATAATAATAAATAAATAAGTAAATGTAGCATTTATTATTATACTCATATTACTTTATTTTATAAAATATGAATATTAAGAATGCATTATGGTTATGCAAATTTCATGATGTATAGAGTAACCAAATTATTTATACAGTGTTATAAATATAAACTGAAACGCAGGACTCTCGAAGCAAACGTGTTCAGGTCATGTTTTACCCCAAAAATCTAATTAAATAATCAAATATTTTTGCATATAGACATTATTTTCATGATAGTTAAGCACATTTCTCTAGAATTATCATTACCTTATGCAAAACATATATGATTATTTAAATTATAAAAAAGGACTTGTACTTTCTTTAATTTATGCTTATGTTTAAAAAACAGAATTAATCAATCATCTTCATAAATTAATTATTAAATACTTTTTTTATTTATTATCTTAAATTAGTACAATTATATTACAAATGATAATAAATACAATT
>FLSR01004867.1:22080916-22126682 GCA_900092035.1 Leuciscus waleckii
ACATCACTGAGAGCTGGTATCAGTTGTTTTTGGTTCACCTCAAGCAGATGGAGGAGGGTGTGGGCCCTGGCGTTGTGGCAGAGGCCGAAGAGCTCTCACAGGAGGGGGAGGGCGAGCTGGGCCCGTAGGCTTTGGTGGTTGTGGTGCCTGATAGTTAAAATTAGGTGATAAAATATAAATATATAGAAGATAAAATATAAAAGCGATAGAGCAAAGCATGGAGCAGTAAGCAAGAGCGTCCAAACAGTAGCTGAGCAGGAAGTGGAGCAACACAGTTTAGTAAATCTGCAAACGCAGCCCCTAACGCATTATTTGTATTATCAACGTAAATGTTAGCAATCCATGCTTTATCGACGTTGACCAGTAGGTCTGAGAGAAATTCTACAAACTCTTTTAGGAAATAGCGTAAGGCCCTGGCGGTCTATCTACGGTAGCCAAAGCAAGAGATAGTTGGGATTTTTTTTTCTTATATCTTAGAATGTAGCGTTTAGTACAAGCACTTCAAACGAGTTAAACCTGACAAAAACATCCCGAGTCCTTAATATAAAAATCAGTCTACAGGCTTTAGGCAACCTAAGAAGTCGAGGAAGGACTAGTTTTTTACATTTTCATTACAAGCTGTTCACGTGTTTATATTACCGATCATTGATAATTCCTAGATATTAGTAATATATATTGTTATTGTATGCTTGGTGTTATGCTATAATTATTAATTACAATTAATTTGAAATAACTCCATACAGTCATAAAACATCTTAGCCTATTTTGGGATTTAAGACAAGCTGGAGATTATCTAACTTTAAGAAGATTATTTTTAAGAAGATTGATATGAATTCTCCTTAAGTTTTGTCTGAAGAACAATCTTAAGGAAAAAAGGTAAGAACATTCTTAACTCTTTCCCCACCATTGACGGAAATTTCTGGCTTTCTGCGTTTTCACTGTTATACATATGGATTATTTATTATTTGCCTTTATTATTAAATCTGTGTGAGCATTTGGATTCGCCCCTGCCTCATCCTTGACACCTGCTACAGAACGACTCATCTAAAACATGAATCCAGCCGCACAGATAAAGCGTCTCCGTCAGGGAGACCGCCTGATTGAGGATTACGTTCAAGTCTTTGTTGACTGTGCAAATTTAACTTCCATGGACTCTGTGTGCCTTATGATCTTTTTTCGAGGAGGCCTTGCCGAACCACTCAGTTCATGTATGCCACTGGACGCTAGAAGACTATATTGACATCGCATTGCAACTGAGTGGTTCTGCTTTCATGGTGGGTGTCATGGAGGAGGATCGTGACATTCCCACTGCATCTACTACGCCTGAGTCTCCAATCATTATGGCAACCACACCAGAGTCTTAAGCCAACATGGCCGCTTCTCCAGAGTCTCGTCCCGTTGTGCCACCCTTCCAGAGCCCTCGGCGCCACGCCTGAGTCTTCAGAGGTTGCAGCTTTGACCATGGGCCACAGAGATCGTGTGTGTGTGTGTGTGTGTGTGTGGTCTGCACACACATCGACTCCAGCCCCTGACCAGCGTCAGCATTCCACCCCCGGATCCGCCTCCTTTCCACCTCCCTCCTGGACTTATTGTTGGTAATAGGAGTGTCTGGAAGCCACTCCTTTGAGTTATGTCATGATCCGGGTCTTTTTTTGTGTGTCTTTTTAAAGGTCTCTTTTCTATTGTGTTTTTGTTCCTTTCCTGTGTTTGGTTTCCATTCTTCTGTGTTGTCATATTCGTCACCATGGTCACCTTCATTAGTTCCAGCTGTTGTTAATTATCCACTCAATGCTTTGTGTATTTAGGGGCTGTTTACACGACACCGTTTTCAACTAAAAATTTTAACTTTTTATGCGTTTTGCCCGTTCGTTTACACAACAACAGTGTTTTGGGTGCCTGAAAACACAAAGTTTTGAAAGTTCCTGTACGCATAAAGTAGGTGCAAGGTTTTGAAAACGGTCTCTGTGTAAACAACAAAAACGCGAATCTCTGAAGACGATGATGTCATGCACATGCGTATTACGTGTTCAGTCTAGCAGAGGTTATTTATGCGCCAAAAATAGTTTTTGCGTTCATATAATACGCAGTTTTCGCATCTATATGATCCGCACTTCATGGCGTGTAATACTCCGCAACCCTAATCCTACCCAAGGGCTTTACAGTGCATAGCATATGCACGCAAAAAAAAAACATTTTTGGCATATAAATGGCACGAGAAATAAAATTTGTGGTATAGATACGCACTTTCATGAGATTGTAAAGACCACCCATTGGCCCAATGACGGAAATCCAACGGCCTGGGCGAAGGGATAATGCGTGTATGTCTTTTCAGCGCTCCAGTGAAGTTCACTTAATTTATTGGAATTTAGTTTAGCTCTATGCTTAATCTGACTCCAATTTCAAATGATAATCAAATTTAGATTGTGTTTCTTATTAGAAAATAGTCTAAATATTGATTATGATTTAATTTAGATCTTTGATTATTCTGAGCATCTCATAATTTCAAATATTCGTTCATTAAGGACCCGGTGTCGCTTTGAGACGTCACGTCGCGAATGTGCGCTCACGATCACAAACTAGCCAGTTTTGAAATAGTCAGAGGATGCAGTGCAAACTATTTTACTCTTAAGCGGTCGCCCATGCTTCCCAAAAGGTGTCATTTTTTGTAATAGTCGCAAGATGCAACGTGCTAAGGCGGTGATATTCAGAAATCGCAAGGTCTCCTTAATGATGTGCCCCATGCTCCATTCATAGTGCCTTCGGTTTGATCTATCCTGGAGTAGCTTTGCATAAACACCAGACTACACATTAATCTGCTAGAAAATAATGATTTCTGAAACATGCAGAATAAATCAAGATGTAACATTTATTTGTCAGGTAAAATGTATCATGCCAATTACACAAGTGATTAAAAGCCAATTCAGAAATAATAAATACATGACATCAGTTACTCAAAGATGACTCTAAAAGTAAGCAATGCATTCATGACAGAGACACACAGTGGTGTGTGAGTGTGTTCCAAGTGTAAGACTTGAGAAAACACTGAAACAGCACTGCATAGGGTTTTCACTGTTTACAGGTTCCCAAAGACAGCTCTGTCACCTACCCTTAAATACCCAGACCAGAACAAAAGGGTTTTACTAATATTTTTTTGAGTTGTTTTTGGTCAATTCATGTACCCCAGGGGGTAACACCTGGTTTCGGGGGAGAGGGGAGATATCTTGAAGAGACATCACCCAGAGAGGAGAAACAGGATTCTTCTAAGTTCTCAATCTTTCTCATTAAACCAGTGACTGCAATGAAATTAAGACCATTTTACAAATCACACTGAGACATTTAATATGATACCAAACATGAAAAGGAAAAACAATAGATTCACAAGATACATCATGTGTGATATATAGACATTCTTAGTGAACTTTTGGTGACTCGACTCAGGGGCAGAGGAAGGGTGGAGGGAGAGGGGGAGCAGAGATAAGGAAGGAGAAAAGTTTGGACAAGACAATGTCCTGTGCTCTTTCTTTGCAATCTTCTGTCCAGGGTGTGTTTTATTTCTTTATTGCAAGGGTGAGTTTTATCTCAGCTTTTGTCTTAGCAGGAAAATCAGTTCTTACAAGATCGTGTTGGTTCTAACTTTTGATATATTGCTTGTTCAGATATTCGTATAAAACAAAATATTCTGGGGGCCATGAAACTTTTGTGAAAATTATCAAATATGCTGGCGACTTAAAAAAAAAAAGAATGCTGGAAGGGAAAGAGTTAAAAAACAATGCAACATATTCTTAACTTTTTTTTAAGTAGGAAAATGGGAAGAAAACGGCACTTAAGAGGAATTTTATTCATAAGAATGTTTTGTGAATCCGGCCCCTGGTGTAAAAAATGGTCTATGGACCAGGTCCTAGTCACACCCTTGGGGCGAAGTACAGTAGCCTACACAACACATGTGGATTGTTGAGAGTACATTCTTGACTCACAGACAAGTGTGTTGTTCTCTACCTTAATCTTCTGTCTGCTAAACTTTCTCTTTTGATACTTCAATGAGGCGAATATGTGATGGCGTTCAGTTCAGGTAAGAATCTAATTTACTAAAGATGAATAACAAGCTATAAAGGTTTCTTAAAAGTCTAAAGCTATTGATACTTGTGTCAGTGCCAGGATTAATTATCGAAGTGTAGTTTCAGAGAGGGCATACATTGACAATTTAACCTAATAAATGTAACTGCTAAAATAAATGGTTGTGTTTTGTCGTTGCTGTCTGATGATGATTAATTGCTTTTAGACATGTTTTCTTTAAAAATCGTGTAAATATTCAGCGTGGCATGTGGTAAATGTGTTATAGTTTTAATACCGGTAGGACAAAGTTCATCACTAGAATTTTGATACACAGAATATCACCATGCAATTACCTATGATAGCTACTGTAGTAAGATTTTCAGTAACATTTGCTCATATTATTACTTCATTTTTTATTCACTTTTAGGATTTGACAAGTTTCTACATATTTTTACAAATACACTAACAAAGTACTGCAACACAAAACAATGCAAAAGGACATGCACACATTAATAATAAACCAGTATTGACAAAGACAGTATGATTTGAATGATGATATGAAAAAAGTATAATTCCTTTCCATACGAAAAAAAAAGTTGATTGCTTTTATTCATAGTTAATATAAAGTTTCTGTGGCCTGATAATATGATCTTCTTGTTGTTTTTCTGGCAACATTTTCAAAAATAGTCATGATCATAATTCAGCTACACTTTTTTGAATAAGATATCAGTTAATAATGCAGTGAAAATGAGTTTGTTATTTTCAATCACCAGTGCCCATATTATTTTCTACCATCTATTTTCCATACAACAAAAGCAAATGGTTTACTGCCAAACTCCAAAAAGGACAAAGAAGCACCTTAAAAGTAGATCATACAGCTGGTGTGTTTGAAGGGACATGTTAAAATCAATCAGTTATTTATTTTGCACTATAATTTTGCCTATAGTGGAATGATCATGTGTAGAAAGAGCATTGACATGGAAGAGATATGTTAAGGTCACAGATAAAGTAATAAAGTTTTATGGAATGGCCACAAGGAAACTGTCTGAAGCGATTTAAGAGTGAGTACAAGGTACAGTATTTGCTTAAAAGTTTCTGGTTTCAATTTGACACTGCAGATTGTATGCCAATATTTAATCATATCAGTCTTCAAAGTCTGGGGGTGGAAAGGCTGCAAGGATTTGTTGACATGGCAATAACCATAAAGTTCCTGATCAAACTATAAATCATAACTGAACATTAAGCTTCACCAGAAGCATTCTGAATTAAAATATTTTGAATGGGTATAAGAAATTAATTTAGGGTAAAATCTGGGTATCAAACATTTTTCAAAATGGTTAAAAAAGACAATGCATAATGAAAACATGCATAAATGCAAAAGAACATGCATAAATTATAATAGAAATGATACAGTATTGACAAAGAAAGATCAAATAGATGATAAACTGCCACATACTATATTCACATGAGTAGTTATATCTGGTGTGGTCAGATTAAGTGAAACAAAAGGGTTGAAAATACAAATATATTCTTGCTAATTTTTTTTTTATTTTTTTTATAATGGATGTCATAATGCAGTTACTCACCATCCTTTATGCTGTTTTATTTGCAGAGAGCAGTATCTGGGAAAGACCATGCAGTGATCACCCTAAAAGTAAGCAAAACATAGTATAGATGTATAAATAATATAGCAAAAAAAATTTAAATAGAGCAAAAACTAAATTTAGTACATGATTACAATTTGAACCTGAAATTTGAAACTGCTATTGTGTGTGTGTTATTTATTTGAAGTTTTAGGGCGGCACAGTCCATCTGGTGACTGACCTAACCGTGTTAACACTTTCAATCCCAATTTCTTTTCATGCTGTAAATGAATATAAAGTCAAGAATTCAAATTCTTCTAAATCTGACAGATAAAATATCAAAACATATTTGCACACTGACATTTCCCCCATAAGGTGCACATGCCTCTAGGTTACACCCACTCTGCTAAACAGGAAATATGAAAACAGCGAACCTCAAATAAATATTATAAAATGTATTTAAGTTAGTCCATAAGGAACATATTTCATTACATGTTATGAAGCATTGCACACCCCATGCCATTTATTTGTGTTTATTACATTTTGTTCCATCTGTGCTTATCATCATCCAGAATTCTCAATAATTAATTTACAGATACAGAATTGTGAATAGATTAGAATGTGTTGATTCTGACACTGCTTAAGTTGTGTTCTCTGTTCCAGTGAGTGATTTGAGGATTGTTCTGCTGGGGAAGAATGTAACAGAAAACAGAAGAGTGGGAAACTTCATCTTAGGAAGAGCAGCGTTTGAGAGTGAAGCACCTGCTGATGTAGAGCTGCACATTGAGAAACACAGAGGAAAACTGAAGGACAGAGACGTCAGAGTCATCAACGCTCCTCAACTGCTGCAACCAAATCTGTCAAACTCTCAGATCACACATAGAGTGAAAGAGTGTGTAATCTGTCCGCTCCTGGACCTCATGTGATCATACTTGTCCTGCAGAAGAACGACTTCAGTGAGAATGACAGAAACAGAGTGAGATATGTGCTGAATGAATTCAGCGATGAGGCTCTTAGACACACTATAGTGTTGAGTAATGAGGAAGAGATACACAATAACTGTATTAATCAATTCATAAATGAATGTGGAGGTGGACATCTTCAGTTCGATGAAAGAAAATCAGGATTGCATTCTGAGATACTCGAAAGAGTAGAGAAGATACTCAAAGAAAACCAGGTCCAATTTCTTATCTGTGACTTGTATGAGGAAGCAGGAGAAGAAGGACCATCAGAGGATGAAGAGCAGAGCAGATCTAGAAGTTCAGTCACAGCAGAAGAAGAGGGAGATTCTGATCATGGAGATGAAGGAAAAATCAAACAGAGCAACAAAGAGAAAAAGGGAGATGCTGTCCAAAGAAATACCTTGTGTAAGTTTTGTTGGCAAGATAAGTTAGTTTAACCCGCACATACACATCACTATGGGGCCCCATACTATGGGGCGCCATTTGTAAAGCGGCTCACGCTGAAAATAACAGCAGCATTTTGTCACATTTAGCTTAAAACGATGTTTAAAAACTGGTATGAATTTTTGACGGGCACTTTTTAGCACATTTACAACAATATTTGTCAACTTAAATAGAGATATTTTAAATAGTTAAATCTAAATATTAAATGTTACACCTAAATGTTAAATCTAAATGTTAAATCTAAATCTAAATCTAAAGGTTGAATCTAAATCTAAATGTTAAATCTAAATATTAAATGTTACACCTAAATGTTAAATCTAAATGTTAAATCTAAATCTAAATCTAAAGGTTGAATCTAAATCTAAATGTTAAATCTAAATATTAAATGTTACACCTAAATGTTAAATCTAAATGTTAAATCTAAATCTAAATCTAAAGGTTGAATCTAAATCTAAATGTTAAATCTAAATATTAAATGTTACACCTAAATGTTAAATCTAAATGTTAAATCTAAATCTAAGAAGCTAAATGTGACAAAATGTTGCTGTTATTTTCAGCGTGAGCCGCTTTACAAACGGCGCCCTCAAGAGAAAGACTAATTTGAGAATTTTGTTTTGTTTTGTTTATAATGATAAATGATAATACAAAAACAGTACTATCATTTGATAATGTCTACAACAAACTCATACAGTAAACTTAGATTCAATTTTTTAAAATATATACTTTTTTTTTTTTTTTGACTGCGTATATCCATTTGGGGAGATTTAGAGAGAGAAAAAAATGAAAAAGCAAACAAAAATAACTTTAATAAACATTATTACATCATTATATTGTTTAACTGAATAGGGTGGAAACTTAATTCCTATTTCAATGCACATAGCTAAATGCTGTTGCACATTATATAATGACTGTTGAAGATTTATTGATAATTATTGTAGAGGTGATCATAACATTTTAATTAACAAATTGTATAAATCACATTGACCCACTAAACTAATGTCATGTTTGTTTCTCAGTGGCAGAGAGTGTCTGTGCTTCGCCAAAGCTGAATGTGGTTCTGTGTGGGAGAGACAGAAGATTAAAAGACTTCATATCAAACCTCATCCTGGACCAGAGAGACAGAAGATCCGAGCTCAGCTCAGAGTGTGTGAAGCTGGAAGGAGAAGCTCATGGACGTCGGATCACTCTGGTGGAGCTTCCAGCTCTGACTCCACTCTCACAGGAGGAAGTGATGCGTCAGGCTCTCCGCTGTGTGTCTCTCTGTGATCCTGGAGTTCATGTTTTCCTCTCATTATTCCTGACGGTCCACTTACTGATGGAGACAAAACAGAAACAGAGGAGATCCAGAAAATATTCAGCTCAAAGATCAACAACCACATCATGGTCCTCATAATCCAGAAGTCAGAGCATGAGACAGAAGAACAGAATGAAGCAGTGAAGTCTGTCATTGAGTGTTTTGGGGGAAGACATCATTTCCTTGGCCCAAACCCACAAGTGTCCGTGTTGGTGACTAAACTGGAGCAGATGATGGAAGAAAATAGAGGAATTCCTTTTTCCACTGAAACATTTTTGGATGCACAAATAGAGAAATTTGAAGAAATGAGGAAGAAAATCTCATTAGAAACACAAATTCAGCAGCAAGGTAATGATCAGAAAATGTGTGTCTCACACCCACTTTAAATGATAGAACGTAGACAAGGTGACATCTAGTGTGTATATATCTATGCACCAGTCTGCGTACACGTCAGATCAGATCACTTGGACATGGCTGTGTATAAGTGGTAAAAACGATATAAATACTGTTTGTTTTCTCACACAAACCGCTCGTTTCGTGTCTTAGGCCATCAGTGTGTACTTACGATGGGGAATTGTTTAATTTGGACGATGGGGAATTGTTTTAATTTGGACTCTGTGCATGCTGTTTGAGACAAGTGACCATCGACCTGCATTATATGACTGACAGACAAGAACGGTTTGACCTAAAAATATCAAAATTGAAACTACTGCGGAAAAAAAAGACACCTACATCTTGGATGCCCTTGAGGTAAGCTAAAACATACCAAAAATGTATTTCAAAGTGAACTATCCCTTTAAGGTGCACAGAACTTGATGTCATCACTGTCCTGTGATTTATCAACAAAATCGCTTAGGAACTGAAAGTTATTATGTACGTATTTCTGTTTTGAAGTAACTTACACCCACAGCTTCACTAATGGTAAAGAAATGCCGCACAGACTGGTAGGACAAATTCATAAACGGAATTTTTCGGTCACTAATGCATTCAAATAAATGTAATCTTACCATTCCACTTCATCTGTATCTAATAAAACTAACGACCCATAGACAGATAACTGCTAAAAAAACTGGTTAAGTTTAGTGATCCTTTATCATCCTGAACACAATTAAATAAATTCAGGGCGCAGACTTTTATTATGCAAAGCTTTTTGACTTTTACCATAAGCGAGTCTCTATTAAATTCACTAAAAGAATGCGCTTGTGCCACTCAAGCCAGCAACAGATAATAGAACAAATGATAATCTAAATAAGATGGTACTTTGCTGTTTGATGATCATTCAACATCGAACAGGGATTACAGTATCAAACCACAGTATCAAACCGAAGGCCTTGCTGAAGCAGATTACGCCACTGCCAGGCCCCACTCTAACTTTAACTGGCTAACTTTTTCTCCATTGCCACAGCAGTGTTATCTCCCCGCTCCCACGGGAGCTCAGTTTCGCCATCCAACTGGCTCTACTACCGCAGCAGTGTGTCTCCTCCGCCTTCTGCAGGTGCTCCATTTCTCTGTGTAACCTCGCTATCACTGCCACAGCAGTGCTATCGGCTCCGCCCCCGCAGGAGCTCGCCTATGTGCAACAGTCCCCAACCAACTACCTGCAAGGCTTACCCATCCAGTGCCGTGAGTATTGAACTCCCATCGGATGCTGTGAGAGCTTTCCTGGTCGAGCAACTATGTCTTTCTCCATATGGCGAGGCTTACCTGACCCATGCCGTGAATATCGAACTCCCGTTGGACGCTGTGAGAGCTCTCCCTCCCAGGCATTTCAAATGTCTTTCACCCTGGCATTGGCCGATAGAGCCGTGAGACGCAGTGAGCTACTCCAGTTGGAGGCCACGTGGTCTCCCTGGTCGGTCGTTTCAATCCACACTGCTCCACGTTCATCGGCCGGTAAGGTCCACCCGTCGGACTCTGTGAGCTGCTCCCGTCAGAGGCTATGTGGGCCATCCCGGTCAGGCGATTTGAGCCTTGTTTTAGGGCTCACCCGTCCGACACCCAAAGCTGCTCCCTTCAAGTAATGACGTGAGCCCTCCCGATCAGCCGTTCCCATTACTGCTGCTCCTCATTCGTCGGCCAGTAAGCCCATCTGCCCGGCGCCGTGAGCTGCTCCAGTCAGAGGCAACACGGGTCCTCCTGGTCAGGCGGTTTAAATCTTCTACTCCTCATTCATCGGCTGGTACGGCTCACCCGTCCAACACCGTGAGCTGCTCCTGTCAACAAACGGCGTGAGCCCTCCCGACTGGGCATCCCAAATCATTTAGATCTGCGTTGGTAGCCGTTAGGGCCCACCTCTCCGGCGCTGCAAGATGCTCCCATCGAAGGTTGCGTAGGCCCTCCCGGTCAAACAACCAGGCTTCTTCTCGAAACACCAGCCCGCTAATTCTCTGCGCTCTTTAGTCTGGCAGTTGTCCTTTGCACATTTGCTTTTTGGGGGAGTACTCTGGGTTCGGGCCATATTCCAAGCTCGGAGCCCTCCCCCCGGACAACAAACCCAATACGCATAACCTTTACTCTAATTATATGTAAGTGTGAACTCGTGAAATTATGTTTTATTAACAAAGTTCGGGAGGAGCACGTTCAGATAATTAACCTAATTAACATGAGAGGAGCGCATTCAGTTAATCAATTCAATTACTGATATAAGAGGTATACATACAGCAGACTTATATTGGTTCGTTGACAGTTTATCAGCATCCCTCCACCACCCCCATCTCCTCACTTCTCACTTCTCCTCACTCCTCTAACTAGTCCTATCACAACCCGGGGGGAGTACTCTGGGTTCGGGTCAAATTTTGAGCTTGCAGCCCTCCCCCCGGACAGCACGCATAACCTTTACTCTATTTAATCATATGTACTGTAAGTGTGCACTTGTGAAATGATAAAACATGTGGATCGGGGAGTAGTTATAGGGACATTCACTTCTGGAATGAGGAGAAAGTGCACATAATCCTAGTCAGACCATTGCAGACAAAATCTCCAAAAGACCAGGAGAGGCTGTGGCTCAGACCTAAACATAATCTTTTTTCATCTTTTCTGTAGTGACTCTATGACTTTTATGCAGAATCTTTAAGCAGAAATTGATCTTGGCCCACCTAAGTAATGTGCTCAATAAAGATTTACAACCCTACACAGTTGCTGAAAAATTGAGATGTATTGATAATTGTTTTGGAATCAGATCGCAACACCCACCAAACAGAGATTAAAACCAGTTTCAGTAAGCCATAAAGAAATGTTAGTTTAGAGAAGTAATTTCAGGAAACTGTCAGGGATGATGTTAAAAAATATTTTCTTCATGTCTCGTAAAGAGTAGGGGTGTAACCCCGGTGTCCTGGCCACATTCCACTCATTGGCCCTTACCAATCATGGCCTCCTAATAGTCCCCTTACATTGAATTGGCTCTATCACTCTCTCTCCTCTCTCCACCTATAGCTGGTGTGTGGTGAGCGCACTGGCGCCGTTGTACTGTGGCTGCCGTCGCATCATCCAAGTGGATGCTGCACACTGGTGGTGGTTGAGAGAGATCCCCTGATATGATTGTAAAGCGCTTTGGGTGTACAGTAGTACATATGAAAGCGCTATATAAATGCCTCATTCATTCATTCATTCATTCATTCATTCATTCATTCATTCATTCAATTAAACTCACATAATTTTGTAAAATTCACATAAAATTCTAATTAAGAATTTATTTGATTTCAGTTTGTTCTTTTGTGTTCTTTTGTGTTCTTTTGTGTTCTTTTTGTTCAGTTTGTTAATGTTTGTAGGATTTGACTTTAAAAGACTAGCAGAATGACTCAAGCAGTTTTCTCTTTTTCAGATTCAAGAGAGGTTTCAGATGATGTGAGGATTGTCCTGCTGGGAAAAACTGGAGTTGGGAAGAGTGCAACAGGAAACACCATCTTAGGGAGAGAAGTATTTAAAGAAGACATGTCTCAAGAGTCCATTACTAAAGAGTGTCAGAGAGAGACGGCTGAAATTGATGGCAGACAGATTACTGTGATTGACACTCCAGGACTGTTTGATACTAAACACAGTCATGAAGAGATCCAGAGAGAAATCAGCAACTGCATCTCCATGATTCTGCCAGGACCACATGTGTTTCTGTTACTGATACCACTGGGAGTTTCACTAAGGAGGAGGAAAATGCTGTCAAGATCATTCAAGAGACTTTTGGTGAAAACTCCCTAATGTACACTATGGTGCTCTTCACCAGAGGAGATGATATAAAGAAGAAGACCATTGAAGACTACCTGGGAAAACCAGGATCTGCTTTGATGAACCTTATCGGACAGTGTGGAAACAGATACCATGTGTTCAATAATAATGAGACAAGAGACCGTATGCAGGTGTCTATATTACTGCAGAAAATCAATGACATCTTCACAACAAATGGAGGAAGTTACTACACATGTAAGATGTTCAAGCAGATGGAAAGAGAAAAACAAGAAGCACAGGTGAAGATGCTAATGGACAAAGTGGAACAACTGAACAGAGAGAGAGAAGAACTGCTGGTCAAACATGAAGAAGAGAATGAGAATTGAAGATGAAGTTGGAGGAAGATACAAAGAATCATGGTGCAGAGAAGAAGAGAAGAGGAGAAGAAGAATTTAAAAAGATTGAAGAACAATACAAAACAAAACAAGAGAAACTGGAGGCAAAGCTACAAGAGGAAATCAAGAGAGAAAAGGAGAGAATAGAAAGAGAGAAAGAAGATCTTCAGGACAAACATAAAGTAGAAATAGAAAAGATGAAGAAGATGATGGATGAAGAAATGCAGAATGATAACAAAGAGAAGAGTAGAAAATTGGAAGAATTTAGTGAAAACAAAGAACGATACAGAAAAGAGATAAAAGAAAAGGAGGAACAAATGCAGAAACATCAGGAGGAAATGCTAAAACAACATGAGATGCTCACAAAGGAAATACAGCATGAGAAATCTCTAAGAGAGCAACAATGTAAAATGTATGAAGACAAATTTGAGTCAATAGAACAACAGAAGCAAGATGAACCAAAGAGACTAAAACCACCAGACAATGAAGAAGACAGAAGAAAAGAAATAGAGAACATGAAAATGTGCTGCTCTCAAACAGCCTCCTCTCTAAAGGTAAGTGATCAATGTAAATCACGACAAAGGTCAGGAGCATTAGATAACTTAGTCTTATCCTGTACATGGACAATAATACAGATTTACAACCTACAAACATAATGTATACACTTTACTTGAAAATATAACACTCCACAGAGCATTACCTTTTCTTTCCTTTTAAAGTATAGGGCCCTAAATTAACATTTTGTCTATGGGCATTTTACACTTGGTACACTTTATGCGTTTTCTTTGATTTGATAGCTATCTGATTTGTTAAAACTGTTCCATTTACACATGGCCACATAAATGTGTCTCAGCCAGAGCATGTGAGCGGAGTGGAGCGGGAGCGAGCGGGGATGGGGAGCGGGAGCGAGCGGATCTTGGACAGAGCGCAGAGCGGCATTTTTAAAAGGACGGAGCGTCGCCTTATTTCCCGCTCCAATTTCGCTCCAATTTCGCTCAGTTCACACCACAGTCTGAAGCATGCTCAGTCAAACCTAAACCAGGATCCATCTGTCTTGCACAGTCATCAACAGTAGACTATTTTCAGTCAAAACTCGGCTCAGTAATGGAGTTCAAAAAGTAGGCTACTTCAAAAAGGAAAATGAGAAGTCATACAGGTGTAGGCTACTATTAATATAAAACTAACTAACAATGATAATGTGGTACAAGAAAACGAATGTGGAGACATCGTTTCAGTCAGCAAAGATTCATTTTGGAATCTCAAAAGACACATCTCTCGAAAACATGAACGTGACCGCGAACACGCAACAAAAGGTTAGCAAATTGAATACGGTAACTTGTAACAAAGTGTAAATTAAATATAGCGTAATATTCAAACAAATTCGTTTTTTCATTCAAGTAGACCTAATGGTTCGTTTTATTTAGCCGAATTTGTGTCGTCCGTAATAATATTTATATTATTAGGCCCATTTATTCGTTTAATTTTACAGCAGTTTGTGTGTATGGAAGCCAATTTAAATTTTAATCGTGCGCGTTGCGCAAAAGTTCACTTATCAAAATTCTGGCCTTATAGTTAATTTACTTTTAAAAAATGTATATGTATATTTTTGTTTATTCGTTGAGCGCTGAGCGATAATGAGCGGAGCGGCCTGATGTAGCTTAGAGCGGGGGAGCGGAGGGGTGAACAGTTCCGTGACGATGAGCGGAGATTCTCACCGCTCCACTCCGCTCACATGCTCTGGTCTCAGCTAAATTGATTTAAATCTGATCTTTAATTCCCCGCAAAATGAAAATTCAGTGGAGTTCACGTCAACCTCCTGAAGTGGTTTGAGTGATCGGATTTAATTCAGTCTCGAGTGCATTTCAGAGGGCATCTACACCTGGGGCCGTATTCACAAAACATTCCAGTTACTAATGTAACCTTGGTTCCCTTTTTATACGGTTCACTTCCATTGCGTCAGTTTCTAACGCGTATGGGTAATGCACTTAAAAACGGAAGCCGTCCTGCGAGGCCGTAATCTGGGGGCGCTTAGTGACAAGGGCCCCAGGCAGACTAGGACCTAGAATGTCCAAAAATGGCTGGCTTGGGTTCGGGACCAGAGCCTATAGGTATGATATCTCTTAGAAAAAGACTGAAGTGTGGAGACTGATTAGGCAGACAGAATCTGTGCCTGAAGGGCAGGAACGTATAAGTTATAGAACCTGATAAAGGTGGACAGCAAGGACCAGCCGACTGCCAAACAGATGTCAGCAATGGATATTCCGTTAGACCAAGCCCAGAAGGAGGCCATTCACCTGGTGAGTGGGCCCTCACCCCAATATTGCAATGCAAGTAAAAAACGCCGAAAACTGTTGGTGTTTTCGTGGGTTTGCGTTTTTGAGGTTTGCGCAGAGATAACCTTTTTTCTAAATTTGACAAGGCTTGCACCTTGGAACCTGTTTCAAGGTTTGCGTTCTCTGGCACTGTTTTGTGTCGAGTGAGTGGGCCGGAGCGTATTGAGGGTGTTCTGTTAGAACGGTGTCGTGTAAGCGGCCCATAAATGAATAAGTAATGATCTTTGCAACGGAAGTGAATCAATCAAAACTAACTTTAGCTGGACAATAAGTTTATTCTAGAGCTGCTGTAAAGCCAAAACAATCTCTTTTACTTTCATTTCCTATTATCACTGTAAAGGTGCTTTTAAACAATCTATATTGTGAAAAGCGCTATATAAATGAGGTGACTTGAAAAGTCCAAGGACTTGTAAGCTAGAGCTATCGCATCTACAGTCTTTGCTTCGTGACTGGCAGCCCTTTAGAGCGGCCTCTGAAGCACACAAACAGCTGCTCCAACTGCCTGAATTGGCTCCGACTGCCTGAAGAGCGCTCGATGTACGCCCTAAGCACGGAAGGCATAAAGGTACAGAGATGGCCACCTGTGGGCTAATGCGTCCTTTTCCCTCGAAAAGAATATCGGGCACTCAGTGGGCATTCTCTTTCGATGCAAAGAGATCCACTTCTGCCTGGCTGAAAATGCTCCAAATCATGTGACAGAATTTCTGCTCCCCTGTTCATGGAGCCTGGCACATATGTTGCTCTTACTGAGCGCAGATTGTCCTGTGCCCACAGGAGGAGGTGGTGCGCCACTCTGTTCAGCAGATGGGACCTGAGACCCCTCTGGTGATTTATATAGGCTAAGATAGTCATGTTGTTCAACCAGACCAGAATATGGTACACTCTGAGTTCCGGCTGGAATTTCCTGAAGGCCAGGAGCACTGCCATCGTTTCCAGGCAGTTGATGTGCCAGCTCGACATTGGCTCCGTCCAAGAGCCAAAGGCTGGCTGCCATCGCACAGGGCGTCCCAACCAGTCTTGGAGGTGTCTGTCATGACTACCTTCTTCTGGAACCGAGCCCAGTTCCACTCCTGTCTGACATAAATGGCGCATCCAAGGGACCAGGGCTCTGGGGCAGCCATGGGTCACCCTGATAGAAATACGGCCCTTACGCCATGCTCGAGGTGAGACGCGGGCCTTAAATCAGTGTTGTAGTGGTTGCATGTGTAACAGGCCCAAGGGAACTACTGAGGAGGCTGCTGCCATGAGGCCCAGTAGCTTCTGAAATGTTTTTAAAGGGAGGTTGCTCCCCGCTCTGAATGCCGTAGCTAACTTCAGGGAGCATTTCCGCGAAATCCAGATGCATTTCTACCATTCTTTTCTACCGCAGCCTTTGCTAGCGGAACCTGAACTTTGGCTCTGAGGACTGAGAGTTGGTGTCCAAGACTAAAGTGGTGGCGATGCCTTCGTGCCTTAGTTATGTGGAAAGAACCTTGGTTCCTGTCCCAAGGGCCTGTGCTGGGAGCTCCTTGTCGTCGCATCACGCTAACGATGGATGCATTTCTCACGAGTTGGGGGTGATCATGAGTGGTCGCTCAGCTTAGGGTCTGTGGCGGGACCATCATCTCTCATGGCACATAAATTGTCTAGAAATGTTGTCCGAGTTCCAAGCTTTGAAACACTTCCTCACAGACCTGAGGGGCCATCATGTGCTTGTTTGTACCGACAACACATTGGTGGTCTCCTATATAAACCATCAGGTGGGGTCTGCGGTCGCGCCCATTATGCAAGCTGGCTCACCAGATCCTCCTGTGGGCTCACGGGAAGTTGCTCTCTCTAAAGGAAATTTACATCCCTGGGTATTTAAATCAGGGAGCAGACATCCTGTTGAGGCAGGGGCCGAGGCCCGGGGAATGGAGACTCCACCCCGAGTGGTAGAGCTCCTATGAAAAACTTTGGTCAAGCGGAAGTATTACTCTTCACATATCAAGAGACGACACACTGTCCACTGTGGTTCTTCTTCACTTAGCAGTTCCTCTGGGGCTGGACGCTATGATGCAGACGTGGCCGAGGTCACGTCTGTACGCATTTCCCCGATCGCTCTACTACCGGGAGTTCTGGAGAGAGTTTGCCGGGACGGGGCCTGTCTTCTGTTAATAGCCCTGTTTTGGCCGGTCCGAGTATGGTTCTTGGACCTAGTGTCTCTACTCGATGGCTCTCCTCTGGAAATTCCGATCAGGAGGGACCTTCTCTTTCAGTCCAGCGGGTTGATACTTCACCCCCGCCCAGAATTGTGGAGACTTTGGGCTTGGCCTCTGAGGGGGCCCAGCTCATAAGTTCAGGTTTCTCATCCGAGGTTGTTGAGATCATCCTCCACTCCAGAGCTCTGTCCACAAGGAAACTATGCCTTGAAGTGGAGTTTTCCACTTCCTGGTGTGGAAATCACCAGTGGTGCAGTGCTGGAATTCCTGCAGTAACGATTCTCTGCAGGGTTAACCCCCTCCACACTAAAGGTGTATGTGGCGGCCTTAGCTGCTTACCACGCTCCTTTATGTGGTGGGGAGACACCCCTTAGTACTCGTTTCTTCCGTGGCACTTTTGAGGCTTAGAGCTGCAGTCCGCACGAGGGTGTCAGCCTGGGATTTGGCTATATTTTGTAGGCTATTCCTTGGCTCCTTTCGAGCCTATTGAGGAGGTTCCTGAGAAGTTCTCACTCTAAGATTGCATTTATCCTCTTTAATACTTCCCTCAAAAGATTTGGATAAATTCAAGCCCGCTTGGTATCTCCCACGTGCCTGGAATTTGCTCCTGGTATGGTAAAGGTTACTAAGGTTCCTACTAATACTGTAAGACCTGTAGTACTGCACGACTTCTGTCCTCCTCTGGATGTCAGACCAAGAGAAACTATATCTGCTCTGCCCAGTTAGGGCCTTAGATCCTTACGTTACGATGCTTAGGAGAAAGTCTGAACAACTGTTTGTTTGCTTTGGGGCACCAAGAAAGGGATGCCCGGCATCTAAGAAGAAGATGAGCAAGTGGGTGGTCAAGGCATCCAACTTGCTTATGAGTCGGCCAGTCACTCTTCACATTTGGCTGTACGGGCCCACTCCACTAGGAGTATGGCTGCTTCCAAGCATGTTTGTGATGCCACAGGCTAGTCCTCACCGCATACATTTGTGAGGCTTTACTACCTTGACCTTGGCTCCACTCCAGGGACGCAGGTGCTTGATTTCACACAGACGGACACTTGCTCTTATGGCGGCGTGGGTATTAGCATTCCCACAGCGTTTCAACGCAGCTTGAGTTCCCTTGAAAGGGAACGTCTCGGTTACGTATGTAACCCTAGAAAGCTGTGTCACCTTGCCATATTCCCGGCATGCCTGTTTTTGCTTTAGCCAATCAGAAGCTGACGCTGTATGGTTCAGGTGTGCTTTTTAGTTTCCTGGTCGATGACGTCACATGACATTTCCGCACGCCATTGGACTGATTTCATACATGCTTCATGATGCAATCACGCAGAGTTTTGATGCAGCGTCTCGTTCCCTCTTAAGGGACCTAGGATTACATACGTAACCAAGATGTTAACATTTTCAGTTCAATTAAAGTTCAATTGAAGTTATGAGGTTTTTTGCCAGTGAGTGTCAGAGATTTGTGTTTTGTCAGTCATTAACAGCCACATCTGAGGTACTGTAGTAATTCAGCATTACGTTTTCATCAACTTACAGGTTACAAAGTTTGTTGTAACTATGTGGGCACTCAGTTTTTCCTGTCGTTTAATACATTTGGCCAAAAGTGCTATGCACAGGCTGTATTGGCTATGATTAGAGAGCAAATACCAGACTGACACTCTTCTTGGCCACTCAAATACATAAAACTTTAGGATTTACACACATTGTGCTTCTTGAATAATGAAAATGCTGTAAGCCTACTTTTTCAAAGAACCAGTTCTTTATTTACCCTTGCACTGCAAACAAGCAGAGATGGTCTCCAAAATGCGTGCAGGACTTCATTCACGATTGAGGCGGGTGGAGCTGCTGTATCAGCTTTGCCGATAGTTTGAGGATCTTTAGTTAGTCACAAGCTCTAGTATAGATCTCTAGTATACAAGCTATTTAGTATAACATTCTATTCAAGTTCTGGTATAAAGTATTTTTTTTATTTAAAAAAAAAAGAACATTATTAACCAGATTTTTTTCTAATCAAACCGTTTTCAGAACTGTAATGTTATAGAAGGAACAGAACAGAAACTTTAAAATAATGATTCTGCTCGGAGTGAACCGATTGTTTTTTTGTTTTGTTTTTTTGTTTTTAAGCCCTGGTGTAAACAGGCCCTTTAAAATGCTTCTTATCTAAAATTTAATTACTGTAGTTCTTCATTATAATATTTCTTTTTTTTCTAATCTGTGTTTTTCAGGCTATTATCTCTTCTTTTGTGGCACAATAACAATTTTTTTATATATTAATGTGTTCATTTATTTACAGCTCGAAGAACTTATGATAGACTAGATCTGACAAAAAGACGTCAAGATAAAATGAAAACAGCAGACATTCTTCAAATCACCAAGTCTTCATTTCAGTCTCAGGAGCCACTGGAAGAGAATGAACTAGTAAACTCATTCCTACAAAAGCTGATTAACATGGACTACAGAGCAAGATACACAGCCATAAAGCACAGAAAGAAAGAAGGTAAAAAAAATAAAGCAAACTACAACCCTGATATTCACCCAATGGATGTTCAGATGGCCGTGTTTCATTGTGCTGATGGTTTCCTGAAGCAGCTGATGGTGACTAAACTCTCACAGTGTCAGTATTCACTGCCTCTGCTTGTTCCTGATCCATTCACACAACAGATTGAGTTTCCTCTCTGGACATTTAGTCAAATCAACAAGAGCTGGAAGAAAAAAGACTCCAATAATGAAATCATCAGTCAAACTCAACCGGTCTACAACGCTGAGACTCCAATGGTGGCCTTCATCAGGTTTGGTTCAGTGTCTTCATCTAAGTCTCAGCTGATAAACGGCCTCATCAGTGAGAAACACAACACGTTCTTCCACAGGAACTGCTCAGGCAGCAGCAGAACCAGATTACTGATGACGGAGTGGTCGAGATCGCCTGGTACTGCCCTTCTGGGAAAAAGACTGATGCATTTGATGACTGTGTGGCTTTCTGTAATCTTCATGGTGATGCAGCAGCCAATGAGAAACAATATGAGATTCTGACCAATACGGCTTCAGTAAACATCCTCTTCTTACCAGATTTTGGACAGAAGAACCACTACAAGGGTTTGGTGAGATCACTCTTCAAATCTCCTCAGCCTCTCATTTGTCTGCTCACTGACAATGACTGTGATGAAACTGAACTGGGGAATGGAAAATTAATAATTGGTCTTTTGGACAAAAACCTATCTGATGTATCTAATCAGATAAGGGAGATGATCAGAGTGAGATTGAGCAAGCAGAAAATTACCTTCAAAGTTGAAGATGTGGCCAAACACACAGGGATCAGAGTAGATGAGAGGATCCAGAGTGCCCGAGAGGGAAAGAGGCAGCGCTCCAGATCATGGGATTACTGAAAGGAAAGGATCCATCAACAGTGAAAGAAACAAACCTGCCCTGTCAGGGGAAACTGTGGCATGACTGGTGTAAAATCAACAAAGAGCTGCATCATCTAGAAGGAGAAAATCTAGAGGAAGATAAAAGTACCAAACACAAGAACATGAGAGATATAAGAGAAAAGCAAGTGGCCAAAGGACTGAGTAAGTTCATGAAAACATTTATTGAAACAATGAAATCACAGAGAGACAATGAAAACAACTATGTCCTCAGATGGATGATGAACCTGTTGAATGACTTCACTTCAGAGAAGCTCTTTGGACTTCATAAAGAGTATGACAAGAAATGGCATGAAGTCTCAGCACTGAAAAAAAAGCCTGATAATCTAGATCAACTGCAGCATGAACAAACAAACCTGGAAAACATATCAGAGCAAATCAATAGAACAACATTTGGCTTGGAGCACATCCTGAGAGAGTTTGGTCAGATCTATGAATCGTGGTAGTCTGTGATGAAGAACAAGAAAGACAATCTGCAGTTTGACTTCTGTTCTCTGTCAAGCTTGCAGCAGAGATGATGATCTCTGGATTTCTAATGGAGCTGATGGATGGAGATGCTGCTCATATTCCTCTGACCTGGGTCACTGCTGTTCTAGATGAACTTGTTAAGAGACTGGGAGACCAGAAAGTCTTTGTCCTGTCAATTTTAGGGATTCAGAGCTCTGGGAAATCCACCATGCTGAATGCCATGTTTGGACTGCAGTTTGCCGTCAGTGCTGGAAGATGCACCAAAGGAGCTTTCATGCAGATGGTCAAAATATCAGAGGAGATGAAAACTGAGCTGAAGTTTGACTACATTCTGGTTGTTGATACTGAAGGACTTCGTGCACCAGAACTGGCTGGAAGGTCAACAACACATCGTGACAATGAAATGGCCACATTTGTTGTTGGTCTCGGAAATATGACTCTGATCAACATCTTTGGAGAAACCCATCTGAGATGCAGGACATTCTTCAGATTGTTGTTCAGGCCTTCATGAGGATGAAGAATGTCAGACTGACTCCCAGCTGCATGTTTGTGCATCAGAATGTCTCCGATATTACAGCTGGAGAGAAAAACATGGAAGGAAGGAGACGACTGCAGGAGAAACTGGATGATATGACAAAACTCGCTGCTAAAGAGGAAGTCTGTGATGCAGAAGGATTCAGTGATGTGATTGAGTTTGATGTACAGAAAGATGTGAAGTATTTTGCTCAGCTCTGGGAGGGCAGCCCACCCATGGCTCCACCAAACCCAAACTACTGCGAGAACATTCAAGAACTGAAGCAAAATATTCTTACACACGCTTCAAAATCAGATGGCATAATGCTGACACACCTAAGAGACCGTATTCAAGATCTGTGGGAGGCTTTGCTTAATGAGCAATTTGTGTTCAGCTTCAAAAATTCTCTGGAAATCGCAACATACAAGAAACTAGAGACTGAATACAGCAAGTGGGCCTGGAGCCTCCGGAGTGCCATGCTGGACATTGAAAACAGACTACACAACAAAATAGAAAATGAAGCAATTCATGACACTGAAGATTTTATCTTGAAAGAGAATTGAATGCAAAAAGTGAAGAAGTGAAAAAGACAATATCTGATTTCTTTAAGAAAGAAAGAGACGCAGCTGTACTGAACCAGTGGAAAGGTTTCTTTGAGATAAAAATCAAACAGCTTCAAGAAAACATTGTGAAAGAAACTAAGAGGAAATTAAATGGGGTTCTTCAGCAGCGTCACCTGAAGAAAAAGATGGATGCTGAGAGGACACATCATGAAAACACACTCTTTGAAAAGAGCAAAGAACTTGCTTTACAATTCAAAGAACAAGCAAATGATGAAAATTTCATGAAAGCACAGTTCGATTCCTTTTGGAAACAACAGACAGCAGAGATCATCAGAGACACTCCTTTAGTCAAAGATATTGACATATTAGGAGATGTGAAAAAGCTGTTCAGTGAGACCTATGCAGTCTTCCTTTAGACCGCATGAAAGAGAGCAGTAAGCAAAAAGATATGATCTCTTTGCCAAGCTATTCAACATATGTACATTTGAAGAAATCCAGTGGATTTACAGCACCTTTAAAAAATATGCTCAAACGAGGTAAAGAGATGATAGGTCATGTTTTATCTAAAGAGGATGAAGTCCAGATAAGATCCTTAATCACAGACATCGCTGAACACACAGACAAAATGATTCAGTCATATAACATTGCGAAGATGGGCTACAACAACAGCTGCATTCAACAACTTGTAGATTACATAAAGGCAAGAATAATGCAGCACGAGGAAGGGCTAAATGTGAAATATGTCTTCAAGAGTGAATTCTTCATGGATCTGGTGCTTTGCTTATGTCACAGAACAAACAAGACATGCATTGACCAATACAAAATGTTCAGGGAAGCCAATGATCCTGTTCTGTATTTTGAGAGGAAGAGTGAAGAGTACATCAGAATTTTTCAGAAATACTGTAAAGGAGCAAAATCAGCTACTATTTTTGGTGATTTTGTTTGTAATAAACTTAAAGAGCCCATTCAGCAAAATATCTACAAAAAAACTGCCAGAGATTAGCTGATGAAATGAGGACAAACTGTGAATCACTAAATGGGAACCGATCAAACCTGGAGAAACACATCTTGAGGAGACTGGCAGAAGAGGAGGATTTTGATGCATACATTACATACATTAATAATCCCAGAGAACACTTCAAAAATTTCATCAGAGATGAAGTCAGTCAGTACATCACTGAAAGATTTGAAGATAGTGTTCGACCCAAGATGGAAAATAACATTGAACTCCTGGAGCAGAAGATCACAAACGCAGCACATCAATCCAACAAACATGTTAAAGAGATCAACGGAGATGCTGATTCATGGTTATGTCATTTCACACAACAGCTCTCTGATGAGCTGGTATTCTCTGTAAATGACCTCACTGGAGTGAATCATGATGATATTGAAGTCAGCTTCTTAGAAGATGTGATAAGAGAAGAATTCCTTCCATAATATCTGACATACACAGTAAATTCAGCACAGAAACGTTCCCAGTAAAGCTGGAACACACAGACAGACCAGATGAGCTTCTGATCAAACACCTCTGTGACTGCTGTTGGGTTCAGTGTCCTTTCTGTGCAGCGATCTGCACAAACACAATAGAAGGCCATCCTGGAGATCACAGTGTTCCTTTCCATCGCAATAATGGACTGAATGGGTGGTTTTACAGAAGAACAACAAACCTATCCATCGAGATCTGCACATCAGCAGTAGCCAGTGATCGATCTTTCTATCCAAATCGCTCAGATGATACAGTCCTCTGGAAGGAATACAGAAAAGGAGGTCCTAAATATTCTGCATGGAGTATCACCCCGGATCTCTCTGAGCTGCCGTACTGGAAGTGGTTTGTGTGTGAATTCCAGAAAGATCTGGAAAAGCACTATGGAAAAACCTTTCAGGGACGTGGGAAGATTCCAGCTGAATGGAGAAGATACTCTCAAGAGGAAGCTATTGAGAGTCTGGATAAATACATTTAATGAAACAAGGACTCTGATACACAATACACAGCTGAAATGAGATTATGTCCCACACTTCATGAATGAGGCATATACTAAACTAAATATAGCACACTAAAACTGCTCAAAGAAGGAGTTCACAGAATAGATTCAATTTTTTTAATAGATCAACACTTTTATTATATCTTTGTTTAAAATATTAAATTCTACACAGCAGAAACTGATACTTAAAGGTAGTGACGGCAATTTCAAAACACTGCTTCATGAAGTTTCGAAACCTTTACGAATCTTTTGTTCCGAAT
The DNA here is from genome assembly GCA_900092035.1 of Leuciscus waleckii. NCBI lineage: Eukaryota > Metazoa > Chordata > Actinopteri > Cypriniformes > Leuciscidae > Leuciscus > Leuciscus waleckii. Next base: position 22,105,516 of record FLSR01004867.1, read on the forward strand.
CAGTGGTTCGGAGAGTGTATCAAAGAGTCACGTGATTTCAGTAAACGAGGCTTCATTACATCATAACTGTTTCGAAACACTTCAATGGTTCACCACTGGGAGCTGATCCCTGTCAACCCCTGAATCACTGAGAACCAATGAACAAGTGTCTGTGAGTTTTACCTGATCTCTGATCAGTTTTATACATTTGCAGACATTTTAATTAACATTAGTATAATTAAAATTAATAATGGTAGTTAATATTCTCTTATTGGCCTGTTTAGCTGAGCCATTCAAATAACACACCCTGACAATTGATAAAAGAACATACACTTGATAATCTTATAGGATGATTAGATAATTGCATTTGAAAGATTTTACTTTCTCTAAAAAAATAAATAAAATTGCAATAGATTTGTAAAAGGTGTTTTTATGCATGTTTGGCCCGGGTTTTGTTCCATTTACACTGTTCTGACCACTAGCGGTCACCGTGGAGACGTGTGTGTTGGATTGTTACGAAGTATTGACACAATACGGCACATTTGCTTCAACTATTTCAGTTTCACGAAGCCTCGATCTGCCCATCACTACTTAAAGGCAGTAGATGTTTAAAAATTATACCAAATATGTACATTTTTATTTCATTAATTTACTTTCACACTAGTTTGTCTCTTGTGGATGTATTGCAAGATGTATTTTACTGCTCTACAAATGCCATTTATTCAGAGACACACAGCTATAAGAAAATACATTTCACTATTAACATGACCAAAAGCATGCAAAGTAGAAAATTATACATCATTGTGAGGGTAAAACATGTTTCCGTTCTCAGTTAAGTAGAAAAGTTCTGGCTGTGCATTCTGCTTAAATACTATACAATTTCTCCCCCTCCCTTCTTCTTATATATGAAGACATCCTGATAATTCTTTGCCTGCTAGATCATGATATTCTTTATACTAATGTATCCTTGGTGATGATTATCTTTACCCTATCTGAACAATAAACCTTCTTCTAAAGAAGCTTGAACAAGAAACACTGTCTTCTGTGTGTTTCTTCCCACACCTGTGCTTTCCTGATGAAGGAGCTGAGAAGATTTGGGGCGCTGAGAAATAACCTCACAATCATCAAGAGCAGTTCATTTCTGTGGTTCACAGCAGATTACATTCAAACCAACCAGATTTAACATGAACTGAACCCCAGCCTACTTTTTCAAGCAGACTTGGTGGTGAGCACTGGGTTTGGAAGAATGCATTCACACCAAATAAACTGAATCAGACTGATTTCTGCTCCAAATACTCTGGTGTGAAAGCCCCTGTTATAAGAAATACTATTTGCCTTGTTTGACTGACTGTTATAACTGCCTCCTTTGAGACATTCCTGAAAAACTCTTTATTCTGTAGATTTGACTGTATTTACTTAAATAACAATAGGGTTAAAGTTATATAGTAAAAGGACACACTGCAAAACAATTCACATTTATTTGTGAAGCGCTTTTCACAATACACATCATTTCAAAGCAGCTTTACAGAAAAGGCATGCGTCTAAATTACAATTTAGAGTGATCTTTATCAGAGGCGACTGTGTCCAAGTTATACAGTATATTTCAGAAATACGGCAAAAACAATGAGCTCATTGAAGTTATGAATACATGTTGTTTACAAACTGTATGATTAATATATAGATTTTTTTTGCAGTGGTGCATGTTGATTCAGAGTTTGCACCATCTGTTGTCCTTGCAGGAGTTGAAATCATCTCTTCACAGGTGTAATGATCATCTGAAGTCTTCATAAACTGGATCTAAACTGGAGCTGGTGTGTGTGGGCATCCCGAGGTAGAAACAGTTAAACACATGGAAAATAATCAGTGTAGATGCTGTTCATATCATTTCAGGCAAAATATAATCATGTGCATTTGATCTGATAACTGATAAGGTTATGAGTTGCATTATGTGAATGCTTGGCTGAAGAGATGCGTCTTTAATCTAGATTTAAACTGGAGAGTGAGTCTGAGTCCTGAACATCATCAGGAAAGCTATTCCAGAGTTTAGGAGTCAAATGTGAAAACGCTCTCCCTCCTTTAGTGGACTTAGATATTCCAGGTACTACCAGAAGCCCAGAGTTTTGTGATCTTAAAGAGCGTGATGGATTGTAAGGCGATCGAAGATTGGTTAAATACAGGAGATAAACTGTTTTGGGCCTTATAGGTCAGGAGAAATCATTTGTAATTGATATGGAATTTAATAGGTAACCAGTGTAGAGATAAAACCGGTGTTATATGATTATATTTTCTTGACCTATAGTAAGAACTCTGCCAGCTGCATTTTGGACTAATTTTAGCTTGTTTATTGAGGATGAAGGACAACCAGCTACAGTAACCCAGAGAGCAAGCAATCATTGAAACAATGTTGAATAATGCGTCAACACTTCGAATTAACTTTAGAAAGTGATGTTGGTTCAAAATCAATTTTGCAATCATAAATAATGTTGAAACAATGGTGAAATTTCAACAAAAACAACATAAATGCTAATGTCATCATGACTGATTCATTACTGCTGTTGAGTCAACATTGAAATTAACAAATTAACTAAATAATCATTGGTAATGTTGTTCAATCAATGTTACAATGTTGAAATACTGAAAATACAACTGAAATGTAAATGTCTACAAAAAACAATGTGACCACGTGATGTACCAAGTTAATTTTGAAACAACATTATTTCAGCTACACTTCAATGGTACGTCAACAAATTCCTGACCATTTCAAAGTTGGGGGAAACTTTTTAAAATATAAATGACACCTTTCCTGCAATTGAGTATTTTTATTTATTTAACAGTTTAACACAATAAATGACAAAAAGATTTAAAAGATCATTCTTAAAAAAAAAAAATAAAAAAAAAATACAAAAGCATTAAAACCTTTAAAAATATGACAAAAAGATTTAAAAGATCATTCTTAAAAAAAAAAAATAAAAAAAAAATACAAAAGCATTAAAACCTTTAAAAATAGCATTAGTTTCAGAAGTCTGATGTCATTGTGACTACAAGCGGTTTTACGGTTCAGGTTTTAAAAATCTGGCTTGCATCAGACGACTGCCCTTTTCCTTTGGGCTTTCTGAAATCTGAAAAAGAAAGAATAATGTTACTTAAGAGCAAGTCAATTAAGTTGTCAAACATACAGTCACATTTACTGTAAGAATGTTAATATGCTAAACACATGATTCACTTTTCTTAATTGCTCAACACAAAATAATCCAACTATGATTTAATAGGCTATTGTTAAATTCTGTTTATTTAATCTATTTTTCTCAAATCTATTAATGCTTCACTATCAAATTAAAGCACATGGCAGGGGTGTCCAATTTTTCCAGCCGAGTTTATCTCAAACAGGGGTTCACAAAACACGTGATTTCCATGATTAAGTACCACACACACACACACACACACACACAACGAAACAAACTATTCTTTTGTGTCTATTTATTAAATTATTTATTTTATTTTTAAATGCACATCTAGTTCTCTATAACATTGCAGCACTATCATGAAGCTGTAGGTGAGTGAGATATTGCACACAAATGTATAGAAATAGAAATAGAAATGTGTTAGTTACATTTATGTTGCAGGCTAATCAGCCACACTGTTCATTTTATTTGCGATTCAGGCCACAATCACAAGATGGCAGTGTTGATCATTCTTATACTCTCAAAAACAGTTAGAAGTTTTTTTTGCCTGATTATGATATGTAACATACACATCAAGCTGTGACACAACAAATTTAAAGCACATATATTAAGTATAAAATGCTTAAAATGTTCATTCAGTTTCTTAAAATGTCTTTAATATGCAATATATATGAAACAATAAATAAAATCAAAACAATCTCTAGTTGCAGTGATCATTCAATTGAAAATTACATTGTTATTATTTCTGAATAATAATTGTTTTCATTGTTTGTTGAATATCTCTGGTTGAGTAAATGGTACATATTCATTATTGGGCCATATTTCCTGAATATTTTTATATAATATTATAATAATATTTCCTGAAGGCAACCGTGTTAATTTACCAATATGTTAAAAGTTTTAAGACGAAAGCAAACAGAAAAGATTTAAGACTAATTATAGGCCTAGTCTCTTGGTAAAATAATTTTTATTGTTAAAATTACCATTTAAGAGTTGATTAATTTTAAACATTTTATCACTCGTTTATAAGTGTCTCAGTATATTCTAAATCACCTCTCATGTCCATATTGAGGCCTTTGGCTACCAACAGTATTATTTCCCGAATCAGCAACTAGAAAAATGGTTTCTCAAATTATTAATATTATTGGATGCACATCTCGATGGTGTGATGTGTGGTGTGATGTGTGTGGGTTGGTTAGGAGGAGGAGGAGGAAGTGCCAAACATATTGTTGACCGTTCAAAGATGGCGGACACGTTCACGCTTATGAATCTACTTGTTTAGGTGGTTTAAAGTTACAGTGAAATTGACTACACTGATTTGAGCAGGTTGCGTGGAAGGATGATAGATAAAGTTCTATCAAAGTCAAGTCATAGGACAAGGACATTATCAAGTTCTTCCAAGATGAAACTGTTTGTTGTAGTAACGTGTTGTATTGGTAAGTCATGTTCTGGTTTGACAGTTACTCTCACAGGTTAATTTAAACCAGGTGCTGCTGTGTATATTGACGGTGCAAATACTTTTTAGCATTGTTGCTGCCGTTGATGACGATAAAGATGAGATCGAGTCGCTCGGGGTTTCTGAAGGAGAAAACCTCACCATCGCAATTCACATCAAGAAAACGGATAAAGACCCTCAGGTTTTGGTAACCCGTCTCAAAGGCTCCTCACAGGAACCGATAGCACAGTTAATCTGCCATAACAGAGACTGTAAACGCGAGGAAAAATCTGGAGTTTCTCTGATATATGATGGAGGAAATGTCACGTTGATCCTGATGAACATCAGTTACAATCAAACGGGGCTTTACACGGTCTTCAAACTGAGCGATTCATCGCTGGAAAACCAGATCTACAATGTTACAGTGTATCGTAAGTATTAGCCTACTAAGCATGTCGTACTGTCTTTGAAATATAACCCAGAGTTTCATGTAGCCTAATGCGTTACAGTAGTTGCATCATCAAATGTCGCAGGACCGCAAGAGAACAGCAACATAGATTTAGCTTATTGTGAGAAAGAATGGTTTATTTTGAGGCATTTTGACGTATGCCGGCGTCTAAAAACTTTAATAAAGCATGAAATTGCCATTTAATTAAATTGCCATTTAAAGTGAAGAGTATACATATTTTATACGAACAGTTCCTGTTTTGTCTCATGTAAGCTGAAACGACATTTTCCACTGTATGCTATTAAAATGAATGTAGGTATTTGTACACATTTAGCCGTAGAAGTAGAATTTTGGGCTTCACACACTATGAATGAATGAACTCAAGTAACTTATGGGTGGGATGATCGAAGTAATTGCGTCATGTCTCGTGATGTAGCGGATGTGACAGAGAGCACTGACTGAACCGAAGCCAATGTTGTTCAGGAATGCTGTACATTGTGCCAAACTTATGCAGCAACATTAAAAATATATATCTAATCGTAATTGTGTAGCTACTAGAAAAGGAAAGATCGTCAAAACAAACTTTAATGTAGGCATGACAAACCAAGTGTCGAGTGATCAAAGATCTTTAACTTTTGAAGTCTCCAAATAAACTCAGTTGAAGTCTTCACGTTATTTGGGTGATTAAAAACATGGTTTTCAATTGTTTAGATGACACTGAACCAAATATGACTATCCTCATGTGAAGGACCACACTCCTAAACTTTAAAAGGCAACTATATATTTTCGTATATAAAAAAACAAATCATAAATAGGCTACTTTTATCACAAAATGTGTATAATATTTATTTATTTAATATTTTGTTTCTATTACATTATGTTTTTCATACTCACTATAGTAGCCTACTATTCTGTTGGATCATGTAAAATGTATTTATATATTTTAATAATTTCTTTATTATCAATTAAAAGATTTAAATAATTTTAACTTTTTTATTAATATTTATTGTTTATATCATTTATTATTATTTATTTCAGTTTAATTTTTTCATTTATCTTAATTTTTTTTCCTCAACTTTTCTTTTTTTTAACTTTTCCCACGGATCCCTGATTTAGGAAATATTTTTTACTTCTGTCTTATACCTGGATTCCCTGAAAATGAACATTTGTGTTGCTGTTCTAAAATGTTAATTGTTTTTTTCCATGGAACACAAAATTATATTTTCTGTAAGAATATCCTGGACATTTCGTGAAAATGAATGAGAATTAAGATTATAAAAATACTTGGAAAACACCATAAAAGTATAAAGTAGTGCATATGGCATAAGCCGTTCAAGAGCTTTATATGAGAAATGAGAAATGCGATGATGTTTGGTCATGTGACATGCGAGAATAACCTGCTCAGATCTTTATTCCTATTGCAGTGCTTTCATTGTATATCTTATCACTGGTGTTGATCAGAGATGACCACAGGACATAAATTATATGTTCTTGTGTGCATATATACATGTCAATCAAAATCGTGAAAATCCATGGACATTTAATACTGTTATTTAAGAATCCACTAACAGATTTTGATCTTGTTGTCCCATACAGAGGCTCCTCTCAGGACCATCAGCCCTTCTGTCATGTACAGTAAGTCCTTCACTGCTGGCATAACCTCAGCTGGACTGGTGTTCATCATCTGGTGCTAATCACTGGTGCCATCGGAGTCGATTATTGGAAACGCAGAAAGGCAAGTATCATCGCAGAGCAATTTAACTTAATCTGTCAAATCATGATGACATTAAAGATGACAAAATATTTTTTCTCCTAAAAGGGTTAGTTCACCCAAAAATGAAAATTAGCCCATGATTTACTCAACCTCAAGCCATCCTAGGTGTATATGACTTTCTTCTTTCAGACGAATATAATTAACAGTTATGTTAAAAAAAAATATCCTTGCTCTTCCAAGCTTTATAATGGAAGTGAAGAGTAAGTTTGGAGTTTTTGAAGCTCCAAAAAGTGCATCCATCCGTCATAAAAGTAATCCATATGACTCCAGGGGTTAATAAAGGCCTTCTGAAGTGAAAAATATTCATATATAAAACTTTTTAAACTGTAATCACTGGCTTCCAGAACAGCAAGAGAGTTGAGATCCAGTGGAAGGGTGTCACGCATTAGAAGTCTAAAGGCCCGTTCACACCAAGGACGATAACTATAAAGATAACGATAAAGATTTAATTCTAAAAATCGTTCTCCATATTAAAGAATAGCAGAGTTCACACCATAACTATAATGATAAAGATATGAGGAATGATATTGTTGTGATCACTTTCAGAATGATTTTTTTCCAGCTGTCGAACACTAAAACACTGACAGCCAATCAGAATCCACTCGATTTAAAGGGCTCACGCAGTGTAAAAGTGTTTTGGTGTTGTTTTTATTCCACGATTGACTTCGTCAGCTAAATTCACTGTTAGATCAGATCGATTACACTATACTAGCTAGATTCAGTGTTTAGATGTGCTTGAAACTAGCATGCTGAGGACTTCTGCTGGTAAAAGACGTGGAAATGCAACAAGAACAGCAAAAAACATTCAATGACTTGTTGTACGTTGACAGCAGCAGCAGGTCATCCATTTTCACTACTTTGAAACCGCAGCGCTCGCGTTATCGTTCGTTGGTGTGGACGCTAATATAGTTCTCGTTAAAGTAATCTTTATGTTCTCGTTCTTGGTGTGTATGGGCCTTAAAATGAGCAATACAAGTTGCTTTCAGTTAAAACAGCTCAAACATGCATTTTAGTCTGGGATTTACTAGCTTAAAGGGGTGGTTCAGGATTTTCAACATCGGACCTCATTTTCAAGAGAGCCTGGTTGTTATTCATCAGTGGAGACAGTTTTCAAAAAAATTCATCCAGTCCTTACTTTTGGATAGTTCGGTTACATTTTGTTTTTCATATACTCACTATAGTACTAATATTTATTTGAATAATTTCTTTGTTATTAATTTAGATATTTAAATAATTTTTACATTTAATTATTATTTGTTTATTTCAGTAAAAAAAAAAAATCCTCAACTTTTATTTTTATATTTTACTTTTTTTTTTACATGAATCCCTGATTGAAGAAACATTTTTACTTCTGTCTTATACCTGGTTCACAAAAAATGAAAATTTGTGTTGCTGTTTCTTCCATGGAACACAAAATTATATTTTCTGTAAATATATCCTGGACACTTCATGAAAATGAATGAGAATTAAGGTTATAAAAGTACTTGCAAACACCATAAAAGTATAAAGTAGTGCATATGGCATAAGCCATTCAAGAGCTTTATGTGAGAAATGAGAAATGCAATGATACATCCAAGAATAACCTGCTCAGATCTTTATTCCGATTGCAGTGCTTTCATTGTATATCTTATCACTGGTGTTGACCAGAGATGACCACTGGACATAAATTATACGTTCTTGTGTGCATATGTACATGTTAATCAAAATCGTGAAAATCCATGGACATTTAATACTGTTATTTAAGAATCCACTAACAGATTTGGATCTTGTTGTCCCATACAGAGGCTCCTCTCAGGACCATCAGCCCTTCTGCCATGTACAGTAAGTCCTTCACTGCTGGCATAACCTCAGCTGGACTGTTGTTCATCATACTGGTGCTCATCACTGGTGCCATCGGCGTCGTTTATTGGAAACGCAAGGCAAGTATCATCGCAGAGCAATTTAACTTAATCGTTAAATCATGATGACATTAAAGATGACAAACTAACTATTTTCTCTCCTTAAAGGGTTAGTTCACCCAAAAATGAAAATTAGCCCATGATTTACTCACCGTCAAGCCATCCTAGGTGTATATGACTTTCTTCTTTCAGACGAATATACAGTAATCAAGAGTTATGTTAAAAAAATATCCTGGCTCTTCCAAGCTTCATAATGGAAGTGAAGATTAAGTTTGGAGTTTTTGAAGTTCTAAAAAGTGCATCCATCCGTCATAAAAGCAAACCATATGACTCCAGGGGTTAATAAAGGCCTTCTGAAGTGAAAAATATCCATATATAAAACTTTTTAAACTGTAATCACTGGCTTCCAGCAACGGCCGTACGCGCGTTCACAAGAGAGTTGAGATCCGGAGGAAGGGTGTCACGCATTAGAAGTCTAAAGGCCCGTTCAACCAAGGACGATAACTATAAAGATAAAGATATAATTCTAAAAATTGTTCTCCATATTAAAGAATATAAGAGTTCACACCATAACTATAACGATAAAGATATGAGGAACGATATCGTTGGGATCACTTAGAACGATTTTTTTCCAGCTGTCGAACACTAAAACACTGACAGCCAATCAGAATCCACTCGAATTTAAAGGGCTTGCGCATTTTAAATGGCAGACGACATTGTGGAGAAGTTAATCGCTGAGGTGCAGAAAATAAATGGTGAGAAGTATAAATGATGAGATCATTATGCAGGCTAGAGCAAATAGTCAGGTATCCAGCGCTAGTTTTGACAACATTGTTTTGCTTCCTTTGAAGTTGCAGTGAAAATGGTGTTGTGTGTGTGTGTGTGTATGTGTATAGGTGTTGTTTTTATTCCACGATTGACTTCGTCAGCTAAATTCACTGTTAGATTAGATCGATTACTAGGGGTGCAACGGATCAAAAAACTCACGGTTCGGATCGTTTCTCGGATCAGAGTCACGGATCGGATAATTTTTCGGATCAGCCACCGAGATCTACACTCTTTCCCTACACGACGCTCTTCCGATCTCTACCCGCTGCTGTACCGTACATCCGCCTTGGCCGTACAGCAGAATTTTTCGGATCAGCAAAAATTTACATATATTTAGGGATGTAACTCTGCTTTTCATTTATTACTTAAAGCTCCTGCTGTACCGTACATCCGCCTTGGCCGTACAGCAAGTTTCCACAGTGCCTACACACCGTCACGGTTTTATCCACTAACCTCTTTCCTTCATCATTATATTTGACAGGGAAGCCAAAATGCTCCCATACAGGGGATTTAAATGACGCCGGGCGTTCAAGCTCCTCCGTTCCTCCGCTCGCCATGACCACGCTGTGTGTGGACTGAACATGCACACAACCAATGACCAAGCTGTGTGTGGACTAAACATGCGCAAATTTATTTTTTTTTCATAAATCTATCCGCGGATCACGTGTGTGCCGAACCGAAGATATTGATCCAAACGGATCACGGATCAATGATGATCCGTTGCACCATTATCGATTACCTAGACTAGCTAGATTCACTGTTACATTAGATCGATTACACTAGACTAGCTAAATTCACTGTTACATTAGATCGATTACACTAGACTAGCTAGATTCACTGTTGAGATGCGCTCGAAACGTAGCATGTTGAGGACTTCTGCTGACGTGGAAATGCAACAAGAACAGCAAAAACACATTCAGTGACATGTTGTACACAACGTACAGCAGCAGCAGGTCATCCATTGCCACTACTTTGAAACCGCAGCGCTCGCGTTATCGTTAGTTGGTGTGGACGCTAATATAGTTCTTCTCGTTATAGTTATCTTTATAGTTCTTGTTGTGAACGGGCCTTAAAACGAGCAACACAAGTTGCTTTCAGTTAAAACAGCTCAAACATGCATTTTAGTCTGGGATTTACTAGCTTAAGCCTGGTCTGTGAAACTGGGCATAAGGCATTTTAAATTTAAAGCTTTGCTTTTGGCCAAAACACCAGTCCATGATCAAAATCCACCGACATATTTGTTTAGAACTATTTTTGCTTGTAAATGGTGTTTGATCTGTGAATATTTCCCTCCTGATTCAGACAAGCTGAATATTATAGATAAGGACTCGTATTTTAGTAAATTATGGATTTATTTCTTACAAACATGCAGCTTTTCCCTTCACAAGATGTTAATTGATGGACTGGGATTGTGTGGATTATTGTGATGATTTTATCAGCGTTTGGACTCTTGTTCTGACGGCACTCGTTCACTGAAGAGGATTCATTGGTGAGCAAGTGATGTAATGCTAAATATCTCCAAATCTGTTTTCATGAAGAAACACTCCTCAACATCGGTGGAAATTTTTATTTTGTGGTGAACTATTCCTTTAAGATTTTTTATTGTGCAATAGGAGATTATTTCCCTAAAACAGTTACAGATTATGCTTTTGCATCTACACCATTATTTTCACTTGTTTTGCGTGGCATCCTGTAACTGTGTTTTTCTATTGACTTACAGGCAACTTCTTACAAAGTGTCACAGAATGACGACACCGCAGCAGCAGTCTTTGTGGATCCCTGAATGTTATTGATATGTAATGAATGTCGGGGTCTTATTTCACACTGGTATCCTCATCTAGCTCAGGACTAAACTGGAAAAACAGAACCGGACATTTTTTCCATGATAAATTAGAACGAGTCAGCTTTAAGTTATCAAACGGTGCTTTGACTGCCTGAAGAGTGTAACCACTGGGACTCTGGTGCTGTGTTTGAGTGTGTGGATCAACCAGTGGGATGTGTGGAAAATCCCGAAGGGATTCTGCTTCCTTTGAGCAACTCCACAAGACCATAGAGTGTCCCCTTTTCCATTTTATACTTCTTTTAGTATTATTATTGAGGGTCCAAACACTCAAGATTGTCCACTAGAGGAAGCTAAAGCATTAAACAACCCGTTAAGTCATAATTAATATTGCATTAATGTGAATGGGCTAAAAAAAAGTTCCTCTTATTTATACAGTAGGACCATTGTGCACTGAAAATCTCCTGTGTTGTGCATGATTAATATGCAAAGAAAAATTATCTCCATAATCATTAAGTATAATAAATAGAATAATATTTTCTTATAAAAGCAATATTTTTTGATGAAATAAAATTAACCATTTATATGCCTAATAATGTATTTATACAGACACTTTAGCACATTCTCTATGTCAACAGCTCATAAGACTGTGCAGGAGTCGATCACTTTATCGTAGCTTTTGTGATCTCTGAGAAATAAGCAGTCGTTTTTTCTGTTTTTTTTACATATATATTTATATATATATTATTTTTTAATATATATTTATGTAGAATGTTTTTTTTAGGACCAACATGTATTATCTTAAGCTGTTTCATCAAACCCTAAATTATCAGTGGTGATTCACATCATTTATGATCTATTGGTTTTGGATTGGACCACGATAATGGCAGCTTGCAAATTCAGGGTTTATTGTTGCATTGTTTGTATTTATTTTATTGATTATTATTTTAAATATATAGTCAAGTGTTACTGACTATATTACATTTCTATGTTACATTTCTGTTTTATATGGTTTAATTGTAATTGAATAATCTATAATTTTAATATTACTATCATCTTGTTTTTATATTACTTATTTATTTTTTATTGTTGTTAAATCTTGTAATTGTGTGGCTTTAGGGGATGTTTGTCTTCACATGTAGGAGATACTGTAAGAGAATGTCTCAATTTCAAGGTTTTTAGTGTCACATTGACAATGTTGTGACAGTAATTTTCCATTGCTTTTCTATATAATTTCTATATATTTATGAATTAAATATAAGTGCCTCATTCATTCATTCATTCATTCATTTCTCTTGTTTTAATAACACTTGTTGGATTTGTGGTCAAACGAAGTCTGATCATTGAAACATAAGCAAATAAGATTATTCAATAAACTGCTCTTTTATCATCATCTCTTCGTCTCCTGCTTCTGCTCTTCTCTGGCTTTCTCAGTCAAACTCTCAGACTGACAGAAGACTGTTAATAGAGTCTTGAGGTAAAAGACAAGACTTTTGTTTACTGGTTTTGGATACCAGACAAAACTGATATCTTTTGACAAGATCCCGTGTCCAGGGTCGGATTTGACATTTCTGACGTGGGGATTTTCCGATCTAACACTGCTCGGAACAAAGACATTTACTACAGTGCATTCCTTAAAATCTCAATTGCCTACAAACATACTTGGAGAATGTCTCATAATCTGCATAATAATCATACAACGAAAAATCTTCACAACATTACATGACAGATTAAAACTGGTTATGCAACAGTGTCACTTGTTTGAAATATGGAAACAGATGCAAAAAAAGTTAAGATTAAATAAAACACTTCAAGATTATTTATCACCTTTCATTTTAGGTCACCGTGATTTTGCCAAGTTAGCATGTTCCTGGATCAACATATTTTGTTGATCCTGGAATAACATTCCTGTCCCAAAATTTAGTCCTTACCCTATCCCTACACAAATCAACTTAAACATCAACCATTTAAAAAATATCTCATAAATAATGAAAATAGAGTTTCACCTACATCTACATATTACAAAATAAGTCCATAAAATGTACAAAATTACATTAATCTATCACTAATAAATAATGAAAATATACAGATTCATCTAAATTCCCATCAGTGTTAGAACAACATCAAGTCCCTCAAAACTACAAATCCATATTAATATAACTCACAATGGAAATATACAGATATAGAAGTACTTCAAATCTACAAATTCATATTAATATCACTCATAAAGAATTGTAATAACATTCAAATTCAGATCAGCATTTCAGAATAACATCAATCGCCTCATATTTACAAATTTACATTAGCACTATTCATGACATATCAAAGTATTATGATAATTGATTATACATTTTGAGCACTGGGACAGACAGTTTTTTTTTGGCTGCTGGAGAGATTAAACAGGTAGTGCTCAACAAAATTCATCGTGTGAGTGATGTGCTTGGGGTATTCCACACTGAATACGAAATAAGTAGCAAAGAGGCACTCCATTGCCTCCATCACATCCATTTCTGTGCTCACAATGTTGACACCCTCCATATTGATGCTGGCTCTTTTTGCATGGAGGGGGTTTGAAGCTTCATGAAAAACTATAGTCGGAGTTGGCTTTACTGATTCCTGCAAGTTGGAAAAACATATAAATTATTTGTGAAATAACTTACAATACAGTAGTCCCAAAAGTTAAAATTCCATCAAAAATGATCATTTAGTCAACCCCATTTTGTCCAAAATTTGCATGACTTTTTTTTTGTGGTGAAAAACAAAAGGCAGAATGATAGCCTTAGTCATGTTTAACTGCCTTTGCATACTTTCTTCCAAACAATTAGGGATGTGACTGACCATTTTTTACCACAGTGGTAAGGGCCAATTCACTGGCTAGGTTTCACACACAACTCACAAACAATCATGACCACAGAAACTTCTTTTCAAGATCAATGCAATATTCATAATAAAATAGCTTGGATAGCATACTGAAAAACTAAAAAGCAACAATGTATCTGTTGTTGATTTAACTAAACTTGCAGCTTGATTATTGAAGAGACACTACACAAACATTATTCACACATGCAGTTTCTCACTTTCTCTCTGTTGTTAATTTAAATAAATGCAATCTGTTCAAGCTACATCATTTCTGTATCTGATTTAAAGCATGCAGAATGCTAGATCTAAAGGCCTGTTGCCAAAAAAAAAAAAAATGCATCAGTGTTTTTTTGCCTCCACGTCTTTCATTTAAATTGTGCAAATGTTTTTGTGAGAAACTGAGCAGCCCTCTCTCATTTTTAACATCTTTGTATTTCTCCTGATATTACAAAGCAACTGTCAATAAGAGTAAAACATTCTTTATTAGAACATTCTTCTACAAGAGCAAGACATTTTTATTTAATTTTGTTGTCACATTCACAGAGCTACATGCAATCAAGTGATCGTGGCTGTCAATTCTTTAAAATTATGGCATCTCAAATATCTGTTCATCACAATGAACGTCATACAGTTTGGACTCTAAAGTTATGTGAGCAGAGCAGCATCCAAAATCAAAGTACTTCTGCTGAGATTCTGAAGTATGCTTACAGTGGATACTTTACAACTCCATGAGACCACAGGAGAGGGTTTATGAATGGCAGTGAAGCAATGCAACTGAGGTTGTAAAAAAGTAAAAAAAAAAAAAGCAAAATGTCTCACATTACTTTAATCTCTGATCTCTGTGTGCAAGTGTTTTGTGTGCATGTATGTCATTGAAAAGCAGCACATTAAACTTTAATTGTAATTAAACTGACTGGAAATACCTGTGAATCAAATTATTTTAATGCACACCTTTTAGCCAATCAGAATCAAACATTCAGACAAACCATGGTATAAATAGATTTATTACAGTAACCGTTCAACAAACCAAGCAACTAATGGTAGTGTTAAGGAAAAAAAGAACATACTTTTTGTGTTTGTGTCAATTTGCTGAAGTAAACTGTTCACACTAGCCTGGTAATACCAAACTCTGCTACTTTGCTTTGCTTCGTAGACAGAGTCTGACATGGCATAATTGAAAAGCGTTTTCTTTGTCGCGGGGGGGCGCTTGTCTGAAGTTTAAAATCATTGGTTACCCGTAAGCCAATCACATAACGTTTGGTTATGGCGTGTGTTATGCGCATGCTCAGCCGCATCTAACTTCCACTGTAAACACATGTATGATGCGAAAACAAAACCATCGAGCGAAATACCGGAGTGAACATGGCTGTGAACGACTTTTGCAGATTATGTGAAGTAAATCTACGCATCCACGGTACAATCAGCATCTACGTCACGGCTCTCAGCCCGCCCTCTGTTCGTTGATTGGCCGGCTGTTTTCAGGCCGGAGGAAAACGGAAAGCTATGACGCCGTCTCAGACTGAGTACAGAAGCGAAATGAAATTGAGCGGAAGTAGAAAGTCTGACGTAGTCAGGCTAGTTCAGCACATCCCTCTGACTTTCATGTCTAGCCACATTTAAGATGTTTGGGGCCATAACTTGAAGAGCAGTCTCTAGTTAAGATGAAGGTCCTTCCCAAACCGCATCTTCACTTCATGCAGCAGCTACCAAAAAAAGAAAGAAAGAAAGAAAGAAAAATTCATTAAAACAATTTTGACTGTTTTTATTCATAAAAAATTAAATAAAATTGAAAATGCAGTTGAAATACTAAACTCAAAGGAAACAACACTAAAAACAAATACTCACAAGTTGTAAAAAGAGTGCATCTCATTCGATTTTTTATGTTGGTGTAGTCGGGTTGTCTTTTACGTAGTTCAGCATTTATCACAGTAATGTGCTCCTGAAAACTTAATTGATCTTCTCCAATATTTTCCAGGTTTAATATAATCTGAAAAAAGTAGTAAATAACAAAATTCCTATTGTATATCTGCCATCTCCTAGCATTATCAATAACCAAGCAATTTTAAGACATTTTAGTGAAGAAAGATAAAAACAGACAAACCTCCTGGGACTGGGTGGAAACCGAATTTCAGTACACAGGAGTACTGGAAAGTTTGCAGTCTTGCATCTTTTTGTTTGCTGAAATGAGCAAAAGACAGTTCATATAAGGACAAATATTTAGAAGTGACATCGCACAAATAACTGAAAATCAATAATCAGTATTATTAAAGCATTCATTCACCCCCCCAAAAAAAATCTGTCACCATTTACTTGTTTACCTTTGTTGTTCCAAACCCACGACTTTTATTCATGGATGTCAAGAATAAAAAAAACTTGATTTGGCTGTATGTCTCAAGCTGCAGATTGTATGGCTTGGAATATAATGCAGGAGTTGTGTGGACTACTTTTACTTTACTATAACTATTTTTTACATGGTGCTTTTGCATAGCTTTTGAAGGTAGAAAATGCCACAACTCATTGAGAACAACTAGTACATTCCCAAAATCTGACCCTTACCCAGGGGGCAAAGGGGGTTTAGCAGACATGGGCTGCTGTAAAAGGTTCTCATATAAAAATTAAATCTATGATGTCTGAGGATCACAACCTGGGTGGACAACCCGGTCAACAAGCTGCTGGAACTTGTAATTAGAGTCAAAACAATGCTACCTCAAATTCTGCTTTAACTCCCCGGAATCACCCAAACATGCTAAAAAGGTTTAATTATATTCATGAATCCTGAGCCATATCTCCCTGATACTTTATGCTAGAAACAAACTGAGCACACCTTTCAAAAGAGTGGAAGATAAGCTTTCATCTGATGCCTATATATGAATGCCTATATATACGATGAATATAATTAAACCTTTTTAGCATGTTTGGGTGATTCCGGGGAGTTAAAGCAGAATTTGAGGAAGCATTGTTTTGACTCTAATTACAAGTTTCCAGCAGCTTGTTGACCGGGTTGTCCACCCAGGTTGTGATCCTCAGACATCAGATTTCATTTTTATATGACAACCTTTTACAGCAGCCCATGTCTGATTTCCTAAAAAACAGGTGTTTTGCCCCCTGGGTACCTTTTGTGTTGCATAAAGATTAGGAACCAAGTGAGAGGAGTAAATAACAACGGAATCTTCGGAACCAAGTGAGAGTGAGTAAATAACAACGGAATCTTCTTTTTTTTTTTTGGTAAACTTTAATTGTAAAGTGAAAGTTTAATGTATGCTGCACTGAGAAAAGCACTGAGACTGTTTATTACCATGTTTCAGAAATTAACTTGCTCACTAATGAGGTGGAAATATGACAGAATCACAATGTAATGAAATTATCTCACAGATATGAAATGAGCGGCAAGCCAGATTTGAGGTTGAGTTTGAAACCTGTGGACTTAAGCTTGTGAAATGTAACATTGTACTTACATGACCAGAGGGGCTAGTATCCTTCAGGAAAGGAAATCTTGTGATCAGACTTCCAAGAACATCCGTGTATATCTTGTGGCTTGGATACCTATGAAAAAGGCATATATCAGTTAAAATTAACTATTTTGCTTATGCTTTTTAGGCAGTTTTTTTTAATAATATGTATACCATGTGTACTTTGTGATGCTATCAAACAACACTTGAATTAGCAGTGATCGCAGATGTGATTTTTCCTTTTTCTTGAAAGATGGATCCTTCCTCTCTAATGATTCATTAAGTTCGGTGGAAAATCAGGGAGGCTAAAAACTGCAGGCCATGGCTCACAGCACTTTTGCCTATACAAAAAGTAAGTGTTAATTTTTCACCTAGGCCAAATGCATAAACTAATTTCAGTTCAAGCCATTCTACTAACTGAGTGTGATGCATTTGAATCTCCAAAGAGGTTTCCACACCAGTTTTTTGTCTGTATTAAAAAAAATAAAAAAAATAAAAATAAAAAAAAGATATTTGCATACACATATTACAGCTGGGAGAATGGGTCCTATTTACTCCATTGAAGACGACCTCTTCAGTCTTTCAAGTTCCTTTAAAAAGATCACTTGCTGTTTCATTGTGGGGAATAGTTTCTGCACCATCTTTTCTGTTAAACCCAACAGGGTTTCTCCATCAATCTCTTGCTCTATTTTAAATAATCAGTACTGTTTTCAAACTTTGGTAATTCTGTCAGGAAATAAGGACATTACAAAGAAAAATACTTTCTAAATGAACAATGTGATGGAGGGTAATAAATACGTCATCATCATGCTTGTAGGTGTCAAGGGCATGATAGTCCTTTTCTTCCCCAGGGTGAATGACAACCCACTTTCTCTCCTGTTGTACAAGGAAGGCGTGATTATGATAATCAAACTTTTGGGGTATTAGGAGCTTTCCAAAAATCAACCAAATAGCCCTGAATTGGACAATTTTAGACACTTTCATGAAGACTGGAAGGCCATCCTCAGCCACATCAATCACGAAGCTGTCTCCAATTTTGTATTTTGTAATGTTTGTCAAAAGAGAATTGACAACAGCCAGTGTCTCCTCGCTGGGGATGTCCTTAGTTCTACTTTTATTCCTGATGCCCTCTTTGAGATCACAAGGAAAGGACCCGAATGGAACTGAGCGTTCACCTTCAGTGTATGTCTTTTGTTGAAGTGCATCCAATGATGCCAACTCCCAACACTGCCTCAGCTGGTGTCTTTTAGAGAGGGTGTAACACAGGTTTCTGAAATTGCAAGTGTTGCGGGCTAGTCTTTTGAAATATGGTGCTTGCCTTCAAACCTCATGCACCACAGGGACTTTAAAGGTCCAAAGTCTGAAATGAGGCGAGGATAGTGTGTGAGAAAGTGCAGTTTTGGTGGGAAAGTATCTGGAAAAAGGGCTTGGAAATCTGAGAGGAATTCTCCAATTAGAAGGCTGAGAAAAGGTATGACACTTTTTTTTATGCGGGGGGACAAAATTATCTCACCAATTTCTCTGCACTTCAGATACACAGCCCAGTGTGCTTCGCCTTGTGGAATGTAATGTCCAATAAGGAATGGTAATATTCTGAAAAGGCACCAGTTTTGAGCTGCTGTTCCCAACAATCTGGTCTGTTTCAGAACACTTTGTGGTAACTTCTGTGGAATATTACGTTTGTCGTTCTTTCCAATCTGAAATGCTTCCAATTCAGCATTTATGTTACTGAGTGAAACTATTTCAGAAAAATGCAATGCTTTGATGACTTTGGTGATCACAAGGGCACAATGCCCTCCAAGAAATCATGCATTAAGTCTGGAGGAAACGATTTGGTGACATCAAAGTACTCCAAGTCATTAAAGGGGCATTCATTTACTACACCGTATGTCTGTTTTGAGATCTCTCCAATCTCCCTGAGAGCACTTAGATGGTACTTGTGAACCTCTGAAGATCGAATGATGACGTTGTCTTCATTAACATGAGATTTTAAATCTTGGTAAGTGATCATACAAAATCTGCAAACTCGTCCACTGCTGAAACAGCAAGTAAATCCAGCCAAGTTGTGAGCAGACAAATTATCAGCGGAGATCGTAGCCAAAGTGTCCTTAATGTCTTAAATTCACTTTTCATAATTTTAAGGCCGTATATAGGCTTTCATTTCTCAAATAGTGTAATAAATGTCTTAATTTTAGTTTGAATAGGTCTTAAATTAAGGAAAGACGAGGTGTATTCACCCTGCTGAGGGGGATGTGATCAAAGCCTGGAGTGGAGCAAAAGCACGTTCCTCTCTCCACTCTAAGCACTCTGTAATCACTTCGCTCATGCTCACTCCGGGTTTTCAATTACCGCTCACGGAAAAACTGCTCCGTGTTCACTCAATTAATCTTGCGCCCGTTCACACATACTCCGTGTGCAGTGCGTATGCGGTGCAGGAACAGCACGCGCTATAGTGCTTTCACATATGCTGTGTTTGCAGTGTGAAACTGATCCACGGCTGTACCACAAAAACATACTCACTATTTGTATTTCAAATCCAGAAGTTATCAGCAACTTTTATTTAAAAAAAAGTTTTGTCAGCATTGCGATTCTCTTTGTACACATATACACTCTTTAATAGACATTTAAACAAAACTTAAACAACGCATTATTCAGTGTTACTTCTATATAGATGTATATAGGCTATTAAGTTGCTCAAGCAAGTGGTAAAATATTTAACCATGTAGCCTACTTATATTAAAATCACAAACATTTTAAATTAAAACTTAAAATTGACAAAAACAGCCGACTCTCGTGCCTTTTCTTTTGCATTTAAATTTTAATACAACACATCTTGCATGTCACAAAGAACTTGTTTTTCCACCTCCATGAATGAGACGAGTGTTGTTCATTATGTCGCCTTGTTGAGGTAAATTGTAGTTTTCCTTGCTTTACCCCGGTCTTAAAGTAAAAATATGACTGTGAAAAATAGTAGTATTAAATACATTTATGATGAGATTACTACATTTTATTTAATTAAATGTATTTATGGTGAGATTATTATATTTCCATGTAAATCTGTGTTCATTTTGACCACGAAACATGCTGGTCCGGCGATCCGTTCCAGGAGCTGCAGTGCAGAGATCGTTTCCACACCGAATCTATATTTCTTCTGTGCTGCACGTGCTGAATTAAAGTGACAGCGCATGTTTCGTGGTCAAAATTAACACAGATTGACTTGAAAATATAATAATGAGGTGGAAAAACAAGTGGAATGAGGTGGAAAAACATGCAAGAAAAACTTGCATGTTTTTGTGACATGCAAGATTTATTGTATTAAAATTTAAATGCAAAAGAAAAGGCACGAGAGTCGGCTGTTTTTGTCAATTTTAAGTTTTAATTTAAAATGTTTGTGATTTTTAGTAGGCTATAAGTAGGCCTACAAGGTTAAATATTTTACCACTTGCTTGAGCAACTTAATATATAAATCTATATAGAAGTAGCACTGAATAATACGTTGTTTAAATTGTGTTTAAACGTCTATTAAAGAGTGTAT
>FLSR01004867.1:22128065-22165344 GCA_900092035.1 Leuciscus waleckii
CCGAATGTGAAAATGCTCTCCCTCCTTTTGTGGTTCTGGATATCCTAGGTATGACCAAAAGCCTTGAATTTAGTGATCTTAAAGAGCGCGATGGATTGTAGGGTGATAGAAGATCCGTTAAATAGACTGGAGCTAAGGCTTTTAGGGCTTTATGAGTCAGTAGCAATACCTTGTAATTAATACGGAACTTTATAGGTAACCAATGCAGTGATGATAAAATTGGTGTTATATGATCATATTTTCTTGGTCTCGTAAGAACTCTGGCGGCGGCATTCTGGACTGAGTGTAGCTTGTTTATTGAGGATGCAGGACAACCAGCTAATAATGCATTACAGTAATCCAGTCTCGAGGTCATGAATGCATGGACTAACTTTTCTGCATCAGAAACTGATAGCATATTACGTAGCTTGGCAATGTTTCTAAGGTGGAAAAAGGCTTTTTTTGTAACATATGAAATATGATTTTCAAAAGACAGGTTGCAATCGAGTATAGCACCCAGGTCTTTTACTGTAGAGGATAAAGTAACAGGACATCCTATGATGTTAAAGTTGTATTGTGCGAGGTTTTGTGGGCGTTTTTTTTAACCGATAAGTATTACCTCTGTCTTGTCTGGATTTAATAAAAGAAAATTACGTGTCATCCAATCTTTTATATCTTTAACACACTCTGTCAATTTGGCACATTTAGCGTTTTCATCCGGCCGTGATGAAATATATATTTGAGTGTCATCAGCATAACAATGGAAACTAATTCCATGTTTCCTTATAATATTTCCAAGTGGCATCATATATATTGAAAATAACAGAGGGCATAATACAGATCCCTGCGGCACTCCATAGTTTACTGGAGTTATGATCAATTTTTCTCCATTTAAACTGTAGAGGTATATTTAAATTGTCACCGTATTGAACACTATTTCACAACCTTTTTACAAACAAGCACAGTTATTTTTTATTTTTATTTGTTTTACTCTTACAGTTAACGTTACGTGATGCGTTTCTGTTCTCAAGATTATTTTCTATAACACTGAATGTGATATTTAAGAGTTGGTTAATGCAAAGCTTTATCCATATGACAGGGAAACCACTTTGATGAGACTTGTTTACAGTGGATTCTAATTTTCAGTTAATATCATAAACATATACAAATATGGGAAATATATTGACTATTCAAATCTAACTTCACTTCACAAATTCAAGTAAATTAGACTATTACTAATTTTGAATCAACTGTATTTTATTTGTATCTATTGAGTTATATTATTATTTTTGTCCTTTGTGTTTTTACTGAATAAAAATCAGTTTAAAAAAAATAAATAAGTGTTATGTATTTTGGATTCATGCATATTTTTGAGTCATTCACTATGTTTTTTGTCCATAATAAATCACCTAAAAAGTTTGAAACCTACACCTTTGTACATAGCTTATTATAACACTGTACACATTCTTGACTGGTTGTTTATTGTTTGTTTATTGTTGTTGTTTTTTTGCCAACAAAGCTTTAAAACAAATTGGTTAACCATCCAAAAAGGAATTAAATCAAATTAAATAAAAATAAATACAAATTAAAAGAACACTATAAAGCCACAGAGCATAATAACCATAACCATATAACTTAAAATCACAATATAAAGCCTAAAAACAATATTGAACAACAAGCCAGGCTTTTCAAATAAATGAATAATTGTAAAACACACTGTGGCTATATTTTAGGGCCTGCTTTAAGGCATGTTTGCATCAAAATAATAATCTGCCCCATCTTAGAAAATACTCTTTCCGATGGTACAGATGTGGCCACGATGCAAAGTCTAGCCTTCATGACCTCAGAAAGGCTTTTATAAACAGCTGAACATCTCCTCCACCATGCCAGAGGGTCCGATGTGCGGGGTAAGAGTGGCTCCGCAAGGTAGGCCCGCATCTCCACCATAGCATCTGATGTAGTTGAAGTGGTAGCAGAAGGCCTCAAGCTTGTTATCCTCTCATCAAAGTCTTCCCAAAACATGGCTCCTACACTGGAAGACGCACCGGAATCTGGAGGATGCTCCTCTTCAGTGTGAGTTGGGTTAATAGCTGCTGCAGCTGCTGTAACCCTTTTCACTGTGTCTTCGGCTGCCTGGTGGTTGACAAAGGCTTGCTTTTTGAACCTTGGATCCAAGCAAGTTGCATCAGCAAGCTTCTCAATAAGCTCCACTCTGCCAAACAGTCTAGTCATTTCTGACATCAGGGTGTCCACTAGTTTTTTTACAGGTGCAAAGCTGGAGGGATTCCTTTGATTCTGGGCAACAATCCTCTGAAGACCTCTGGTCATCAATATGATTTTGGAGGCAGTCACAAACCTACAAAAATGTACAATTGTTTACATACTGTACATATAACAAAGCCAAAATCAATATTACACATACTAGAAATACATGCATGATTAAGAGACATAGAGTTTAAAATGTGGTTTTGATATGAATGTTAATCAAAAAAAAAAAATATTTAAAAAATATTTAAAAATACTTACTTTTCTGCACTCACTTCGGTAGTGACCTCCTCAAAAGGATGAATGATATCCACAATTTCTCTGCACATTTCCCATTCATCTGGCGACAAGGTTGGCAGAGATGCATTAGTGAGAGCCATTGTGGAATGATTGGCTCTTTGATGTCAATAAATCTTTTCAATGTTGAATTCCACCTTGTGGCCACATCTTGTTTTAAGCGCAGCTGCTCTTGACCCATTTGCTTTTGCGTGGCCTTCAGCTTATCTGAAGCAACTGTGCTTCTATGGAAGAACTCAACAGTGGTCTTGACCTTTTGCAATATTGCTTGGACCTCTTTACATTTACATTTATGCATTTGGCAGACGCTTTTATCCAAAGCGACTTACATTGCATTATCCTATACATTTATACATAGGTATGTGCAATCCCCTGGGATCGAACCCACAACCTTGCGTTGTTAACGCAATGCTCTTACCACTGAGCTACAGGAAAGCTCTTTCAGTGTTTTAGTGAAATCCGCTGTAGAAACATTGACAACTTCATTACTAATGGGTTTAAAGCTTATAACAAGTAAATTACTTTAAAAAATCGATGTATTTCTCTGACTTACCACAACAATATTTCCGTCAGACCATCAATTTAAATCAGCAGACGTCTGATCAGTCTCTTCTCGACCGTTGGAATTCAAAAACGTGCACTGCACTCGCGAGAGACAGCGCCGCGTGAATATGCTCGCGCAAATGCAAACAAATTGTTTACTTTGTAAAATTAATGAAAATAATGAGTTTATTACTTCTTTTTGTTTATGTTTGCTGTTCAACAGATAAAAAATTTAAATCCATAATGCAAAATTGTTTAGTTGCGGTACAATAATTTCACATAAATGACAAAATATGAAATGAAAGAGCAGCAAACAAGGCTAAGTAAGACAAGACGGAAGCCTATTCAGCTATAAATGGCTTAAAATGAACCCTTATGTTTGTTTTTGTACTAATTTCTTGTTATGATGATGATAATAATGATGATGATGATGACGATAAGGTCAATATAGGGGTGTGCGATATAGCTAAATCATCGTAAATATCGTATTTTTGGTTTTAACGATGTGCGCTTTAACATTATCAAGTATATTTCAAAAAGTAAACAAATCGTGCCTACAGAGTGCACCATTTAGGCTAATGTAAAGTTACATGATGAAGTCTAGTTATACTAGTGCGCGTGTGCATTTTGAGTGCGTTCTTTCACTGCATTATTCAGTGTATTCAAATGCATTTATGAATGCATGTGAATGATCACAAAATTCAAGATATAATTATCAAATGTTACTCTAAGTGGCTTTACACATCACAAACAGACACTTCAGACACATTTAAAACAAGCTAATATCAGATAAAACAGTAATCATTCTCACTTGGCTTGTGATCTGATCGCCCACAACAAATGTTAATGGATCTCTAATGTGTTGTGTGTGTGTGTGGTGTGTGTGTTACCTCAGGAGTAATAGAGCCACACAGCTGGCTTATGAGTGTGAGCTGATGTTGTTCTGTGTTGTCCTGCATGATGGGGCTTCTGGTCCACATCTGTGCAAATATAACATGTTTTTTATAATCTTCCGACAATATCCTATAAAATCAAGATGTTTAAGTGATGGATATTTGCACCAGATACCAGGTTATTTTCTCAATCTCAGATCACAAATACATACTAGACCATTAATACAAATAGATTGAAATAATCAGATTTTCATTTTAAAAAATGTATATGAAAGATATCAGATCATTTTAAGACACATGTTAAAAATGTATCCATTTGTAATTATTACAATCCTGTATGAAGTAGGTGACGGTGAAAACCTAAAACTCTGCTGTGATGTTCATTAGGTCACGCTTTTGTTAATGTTTGGGGCATAAAATGTTTTATTTATTAATGTCTGTTTAATTTATTTTACTTATTTTAGTTTCAAAACACAAAACAATAATCACTTTAATTACAATTGCTTTTATTTAATCAAAATAGAATAAAGTAAATTGTTTTGTAAATTGTCAATTAATCAGTTGGCAAAAAAATAAAAAAATAAATAAAATAAAATAAACCGGAAGTTTGGTATGTGTGCTGTTCATCCTTCTGACCTTTAGATGGCCAAAATTTACATGTAGAAAAGCTTCAAGTCAGCCTTCATTGTTCGTACGCATGTAAAAACTGGCGTCTGTTATTCCATTCGGTTATTATAATAAAATAAAATAAAAAATAGCATGAAACACACAATAACCCCATTCCAGTAAAATCTTTAGAATAGGCTCTGATACTGTTTATGTTATAACCACATGATCTCAGTCGGGTTCAGGAAGTAAATTCATTTTCTACTAAATTAACTGACTTTAACGCGAACTTACCTTGTGTGTTTGTTATAGGCCTAAGTAAATACACTATAGGCTACACTATACGGGAACTAAACGAGACAGCTGGGGATAATCGGTAACTATTCAAACAAGTACCATATCATAATCAGAAACCAAGAAACAGAAACTAGAGCAGAAATACATGATCTAAGGGAAACAAAACATAATATCAGAATACAAGTCCATAATCATGACAATTATACGCTGAAGAGAGATACTTCTGCTGAAATCATCATTCCCTCATTAAAGTGAAAGTAAAAACAAACGCGTTTACAACACAAATAAAACAAACTAAACTGAAATAAATCCCAGCGTTTACTTATTTTATCACAATATGAGTGTGGGAAATCTTGTAGCCTATATCAACTGTGTCTTTTGTAGCCTACCCAGTTTTCTTATTATTATATAATATTAATGCCATAAACCAGAACAATACAATGAGACATATTCATTCAAAATACAAAGTAACTAAAGTAAAATAAAATAAAGAAGTGCCAGAGGACACGATTATTATTATAACTATTATTATATTATTATAAATTATAACAAACAAAAGAGAAATGGTGCTACTTTATACAACATTATAGGCTATCTGCATGCTTGCAATGTTATAATAGCCTACGGAACATGGTTAGTCTGCGTTAATTGCCTTTTTACTTGTGCAGTTACACAAAACAGAACAATAAAGCTTTAAATCATGTTTAAAGTGTATCCTATACCAAGTTACCCATAGACTGTAATAATAAATGTGGGTGTGACCACAGACTGTAAGGGTGTGACGTAAAATATGAACATATGCAGATTATGCAGTTGCAGACACAAGATAGGCTTAATAAACGTGATGGTGTTTAATTGTGCAGTAATCAGTTTAATCAGCAGTAATGCCTATAGGCTACTATTAAAATTAATTATTGCTACTCCTACTACAACAGGACCAAGATGAGGATCTAAATGATCCAGAAAGTGGGTCCAAACCTTATAGAATTGATCTGTTTTAAAATCCATTAGTATAAGATGTTCTAGTGGAATTAATTGAAAAATAACTTTATGCCACGCTTTAATTGAAGGAGATTTTCAGATAGAAACTGCTTTTTTTCTGGCAGCAAAAGTTATGACACTGGTCACTGAATGACACTGGGTCAAATTCCAGTTATCAAAGATCTTCTCTATTTCCCCCAGCCTGTCTAGGCCTGTTGATATCAGTCACACACTGATGTAGTTCTCTAAAGTCTTCATGTGTTGAGCTGTTCCAGTCAAATCAGGAGTTTCCACTACAAATGTAATGTGGGCACATCATGCATTTCTGTGAGTTCAGCTTTACCATAAGCATTTAACATTATTACTGTTTGACATTATTACTTTTCTTCTTTTGAAATCTGATCAGAAAACATGAGAATTATTTTATTCTACAATAAACATGTTATGTTTCTCTTCAGGTTTATACAAAGGTCCTTTGAAGTTGTGTATAAGATACAGACAAGAGTAAATGTAATAGAAACCAAATATTCTCCATGTAATATAATTTTATACATTTATAATCATTTTGTTTTTCACTTTGATTGACTTTGAAATGTGTTATATTATTTATATGTTGTAATTGGGTGAGTACACTAAAGGTTCCTCCAATTCAATCAGAAGTGTCTCTCTTTCTTGACCAATCACAGCCTGAGCCGGTGATCAAACATGTGTTGTGCATGAAAACCATGTTTTAAACTATAAGGAAAGCATATTAATTATAATAATGTGGTTTGACATAAATGCCGTTGTCTTGCCATAATTAAGAAGTTAAACTATTGTAGGCAGGTGAATGACAAAAAACATCACAATAAATACTGGATTAAATTTAAAATCCAAATTTATAATTCAGTGTAATATTCTTCTGTTTTTTATCAACTTCCTGCACTATACACAAAATGTTAGATAACATACTATGATATAGAATTATAGATATTTGGATTAAATATGAAATATAATTTTAGCAGGAGCATTTGAACACTGACAGCTGGAGCTCATGCTTTCAGAATTAAAGATAAGCTACAGCTCCATCTAGTGGACAAACTCGATTAAGGCTCTGCTAATGTTAGGTCAGTGGTTTGCCACCCTCAGTATTGACTGGTTTTATTTAGAAGTAAATCATTATGTAATTACCGTTTTAATAATAATATCAGTAGTACACATAAATTATATGCAGTATGAGTTAAATGCAACACATAAAAGGCAATGTTTTTCACTTTCAGAAGTTTACCATCCAAACTACTTTTGAAAGCCATGTTTGAAATCATGTACACTCAAATGAGGTTTCAGAAAAGCAGTTTTATTTAATAAAACAAGCTGTTGTAACTGAAATATTCACTTGAGCATGATGACACATCAATAGGAAGTGAAACTAAACTCTAATAAACATTATATATTGCATTAATACAACAGTTAATTGTATTAAGTGCTAAAGGTGACATAAATTCTCTGTGTTTCTATTGAAGTGAGTGACATAAAAATGACCTAACATATCAGAAAACAGTTAAAATAACACCAATAAGGCGCTTTCAAGGTGGAGCGAACGGATTGCCATTACACCACAGTCTCGACAGATCCCATCACAAGTAGTCAGCCAACAACCAGTACAGTTATGATTTCACCTGAGACCGATTTAAATAGCAGCTGTAAACGGGTCTGAGAGAATTCAGAGATGCTGTCTGCCAGAAATCTCCATTATGACACTGTTTTTGCTAACTATAAAGACAGAGGCTTCTGAAGCCAGAGGAACGGGAATACTTGAGACATCAGTGCTGGAACAGAGAGAGCAGAGTTTAATTATTCATAATATTCATACACAAATATTAGCCAGTGCAAAGTTATATTTATCTACTATGATCAGTTTCAATCATTATATCTGTCAGTGATATAAACTCACCTCATCTTGAACTGTCATCACACTCAAGTTTAACTGGATCAAGAGAGACTGAAGATAAAAAGGAAATAAACCCTTTAACATATTTACATGTACACTGTATGTTTACAGTTGTGTTATATCTGTTATTTAACAGAGAGATTATGACTTCATCAGAGCAGTGAGAGCTAATGTAATAAAGTACTTACAGTTTGGTTTTGGATGCCCATGCTGTCACGTCTCTGGAGTTTCACTGTCTCTCGTGATTCATTGGCGGTGGTTCCTCCTGTTTGTTCTCAATCTCCTCTCCAGTTTTGCAGTGGCTTCTTTCCAGTGACAATTTCACTGTAAATTTGAAGACAATTTACTTTTTGGTCTGTTGTTAATTAATATACATACAATGCAAGATTAAGAATGAAATTCTGTGGGAGTGTATGCGGTGTGCAGTCATTATTATTGATTATTAGTCATATATCCTGCATGTCAGTGTAGAACTGACTGTATGAATGAATGAATGTACATTTTGAAATTGAGAGTTGAGATGTGTAGGTGTAATAAGCCTCTGACTATAAAGTTTTTTGCTACCACAAAAACCTAAAATTCTCTGGACAGCAGCATTTGTCCAAATTTCAATCTTAACCATTGTATTTCATCAGAAACGATCTGAAAACAGGGCTTTAAGTGTAAAATACCGAACTTGTCCTTTAACAAAGTATTACTGTTTACTAATAATAGTTAGTAAAGTAGTTGTGAAGTTTAGGAATTGGGTCGGATTAAGGGATGTAGAATATGGTCATGCAGAATAAGGCATTAATATGTGCTTTATAATTACTAATAAACAGCCAATATCTTAGTAATATGCATGCTAAAGTTGATTTTGAAATTTGTGGGGACAATGAACATCTATCAAGACTACATCCGGTTATTTCCTGCAGTGCCGAAATAATAACCCATAACAGTGACTGTAAAATATGTATTATAGATATGGGAATTGCACAATTGCACTGTTGGTCTTTCAAAGAGGGGAAGCTCATTTTCGGCCTACATCATAAAAATTGTCCATTTATTTATATTTATTTCAAGAAAACGCTCTCTGACCATGTCGTACCAGCGTCTTTTCCAGTGACTTAACCAGTGTCCTCTCAATGGCCAGCAGAGTAGGTATAATTGTATAAATGTAATAATATAATAAAGGTATAATAATATAATAAAGTATAATTTTTTTAATTATTTTAATAATTATTTTTTATTATTACTATTAATAATAATATAAAAAATATAATAAGTAATAATATATAAATGTATAATTGTGTGAAATGTATTATGAAAATTGGCTAGCAATTTCGACAAGCAAATACCAAGAAATAGGTTGCACCAGTTTGTCTTTGGACTACACTTGAAAAATCAGCGATGGGACTGAGCTCGAATAGCTTCAGCATCAGCGACTTTTTAATTGTATGAAATAGCTGTCAATCACGACAGACCCTCCAATCATCACGCAGAAGCCCGGCGTCCAGGCCAGCCCACTATTCACTCACCCCAGAGACGCTGAGCGTAAACAGGGAAATGCACCACTGTGACGCTACAGGAATGTATGAGAAGGAAATCGAGTCAGCCGACCTGCTATATGTAACTGATTCTGAACGAACTCGTCTTTGAGACGTTTTCTAACGCATTTTTAGTCAATAAAATGTTAACACAATAGAACATATTAATTTGACCATTCATTTTTGGACATTGTAGGGGAAGCCGATCTGTAACGCAGATCTGGCAAGGCGCACACGCCGCTGCTCATGTCACCCTGCGCGCTCACGCCACTGCTCAAAAAGCAAAAGCGCTACTTTCAACACAACAACAAAAACGTTTAAATGCCCAAACATAGCCAAACATTCTAAACATATTTCCCTTGCGGAACTTTAGGGGCACCAATTTGACCAACGACAGCACTGACTGCCGGTGAAACAAAAAAATATATATATCATACTTAGGAAAAACATTTATTTAACTGTGTGGAAATGTGTCGTTTTTATTAAATTAGAACAACACACTAATGTTGCACGCCTTAAGTTACCGTGTCTAATTGTTTAATGGAGACGTGGTGAAATCATAACCTCTACAGTAAGACTTAATGTTATAAAATACTTACAATACACTGTGCGCTCCTCTGTTTGTTTCTCTTGATCTGTATGTTTGTGAAATCTCGTGTCTGTTTTCAATCTGTCTCCGTTCATTGTTGTTGCTTGTCTGTCATAGCCTATGCCATACAAATCTTAGCACCGCTCTTGCAGACTGGTTTATATACGCCTGGCTCCGC
This sequence comes from Leuciscus waleckii, assembly GCA_900092035.1. NCBI lineage: Eukaryota > Metazoa > Chordata > Actinopteri > Cypriniformes > Leuciscidae > Leuciscus > Leuciscus waleckii. The sequence goes on from FLSR01004867.1 coordinate 22,138,150, forward strand.
CTGTTTATATACGCCTGGCTCCGCAGCGCGAGTCTCCGCCCAGCACGAGTCTACCCAAACGCACAGTAGCCTACCCCAGCGCAAATACAAAAATATATGGATATGAGAATTCTGAGTTGTTACTAAGGATGGCTGACGCGAAACAGTCGTTCCGAAGCTTTGCGAGATCCCGAAGCGCAGATGTTTCGAAACACTGATCCGAAGCGTGATTCAAAACATCCTTCCTACACAGACAGCCACACTTACCTTTATAACAGGGTCCAAACAACATCAAAGATGCACGACTTTCTCTTAGTTATAGTATACCTCCTTGGCGCAAGTAAGTGTTTTAATAGTTGAACAGTTCTGGATTGTTATTATCTAAGTTATATTATTTTTGCTCACTTAAAGTGTAACTATATTTGACAGGTGTAGCGATGTCGACAGGAGCGTTTGTTCGACGCTTTCCCGAATGGACTAACGCGGATCAAGTTAAAGTCATCTGTAACAACAGTATTATGATTGCACAGTATTGTGATAATCAGACCTGTCGACAAATGACCTATCCCGGAGTCTCGCTGGAAAAGGATGGATTATGTCTAACTATCACGAACTGCACCTACGATTCGTGGTCCTGTGAAGCTCGGAGTTACATTAATGGCGTTGAACAACCAACGGTGGAGTTTACTGTGGACTTCAGCAACCGTAAGTCATTTAACGATTGTTCCATTTATGATTCTTTAGTGCAATTCAAATCGGTAAGTTACAACTAATACTTTATTTTTGACTCGACATATAGTTGTATTGTGCACTCAGCCAGCCGTGTGTAAACTAAAGTTTATAGTGACCGCCACTAATAGCGAACTTTGTTTTGAAACTGAATGAGATACCGCAAGCCGGGTTTTCGCACCACATCCCTGACAGTTCATGGCTTCACGCTGCTTCCATGGCAACAGCGACTCTCTCTGGCTGAATACAAAAGGTATTTGTCAGACACGTGGGTTTGTTGTGTGTGACGTCACCTGAAAAAGACCGACAGGAACTGAGAGAACTGCATGCTGTGGAATATTTATTTAATATGTTAAGTGGAATCAAAATTCTCATAGAGAAAAGGGATTTTTTTTTTTTACTATGACAAAAAAGATATAGACAAGAATCACGTTTTTATGTAAATCTTATTATATTAGGCTACTTGGTAAGTTTTATATACACAATGTAAATGGTCTGAAAGGATTCCTTACATTTACCATTTTAAGGCTGATATGAAGATTTACTTTGAAACATTGCGAGGACTATCAAACCGCAAAGCAACCAGAACTATGGTCATCTATAAATTTTTTTTATTTTTTTTTATTAATGTGTGAATTGACTGTTTAGCATCTTTGATATAAAGGTTACCTGTAATGTTCCTCATATCTTATGATGCTCGATTCATTTTGAACTTTATATGTTAAACATTTGTATACTGTATTATTACATGTATAATTCTGGAAATAAAAAATAAAAATAATTCAGATGGAGGGCAGGAAGTGAAATAGCTGAGGATCTTCCGTCTGAAAAAATACCCATGTTTTGTGTAGTTTACGTCTGCTCCAGTCGTTCTAAAAAAAGGAGTAAACATGTCAGTACTTCTAGTGTTACCATCTATATCTGACCCAAGTAAGACAAATTAATTTTAGGAAAGTGAATGTTTTATTGGTGTATTATACTTACAAGTAACTTAAACACCAAGAACCCAAACACACGATCTTACAAATAAAACCATCTTTAAAAATAACAAGAACGTAAATTAACAATAAAATCTGAACAGAGAAGTTAACTAGGGCTTTAAATAAATGTCAAACGGTCTCCTACACAAAAAGCAGTTTAGCTTTTCAATACAAAATCATCTTATCAGGAGACTTACATCTAATACAGGACTGAATCTGTGCATAAAAACAGAAACCTGACCATGAAAACACTAAGAACACTTTGTTCTCTCTCCCACAATGCACTGGCAGCACAATAAGACACTCATATCTCAGTGCTGAAGCTGTTCCTGGATCAGCTCTGGTAGTAAAGCATCAAGTCATATCAATTAAGCTCATCTCATCCTCAATCAGTGTTTTTTGTAATAAAGCTTCTGTGAGCGCGAACACTAAACAACAGGAGTTGTATCTGCTTACTTCATAGATGTTCAACACATCACTATAGGAAGCAATATCTGTGGAAAAGTATTATATTTCATAATTGAGTAGACCACTAAAGTTTTAGTCCAAAGTCTCTCTCTCCTTCCTGACCAATCACAGAGTGTGACTGATTCAATCAAAAGACCCTGTCAAACTCTGATTGGCTGGTGGTGGCCGGGTTTCTGTTCTGATTGGCTGGCTGCTGGGGCCGCTTTGTTAAAATTTGTGCCTTATTTACTAAATTAATAAAATAAGTCTAAATAAGAGGTTCAGATGACCAAACCAAGGTTTTCTTGCATAATTAACATTTTAATTGTTTGCTCAGACATACACATTCATACATCTGGGATTATATTAAACGTTGAGTTATGTTATGTATGTTAAATATGATACACAATTATATGCACACCTATAACTGCGCTCTGAATGAGATTGAATCACATGCTAAATGACCGATCTACCCAGTACTCTCATTCACGAACGAAATGTACCAGTTTGATCAATTCGTTCACGAACGAGATGAGATATCTCTCTCGTTCAGACTCGAAACAGAGCGATCTCGGTCAGTGATGGGCGTATTCGTTCAGTAGATCCAACCAAATACATGCCCCTTCACAGCCCGAACTAAAATGTTATTTGCTGACGTTACGCAAATGAGACCTACCAATACTGTCATATTTTTTTGGTTTGTTTTAGTTTTTAGAGAGGTGCATATGACATGAATAAAACGTAATTAATTCAATTTTGATAATACAAAATAAACACAAGTAGTAAAGTAAATTTTTCAAAGTGCAAAATACCACAAAACTAAGTCTAAAACACACAAACAAAATAAAATAAAAGCAGGTAAAGAGAAGTGTAAATTTAAATCAAGTAAACAGTCAAGTGCCCCCCGCCCACTTAGCTCAAACCAAGTACAAAATGGCAATGTTAATTTTTCTGTCTCCTTGAGTACCACTGTGTTGAATTTCATGTTGTTTACGGTTTTATTCTTTAATAATTGCCTACCAAAGTCTAATATGGTTTACCTTGACATAGACATATTTATAAATTCATAAACATTTTTAAATCAAATTGTTTTCTGCAAATCCACCAGATTCTTGTTCTGTATCCAGCGTGCTTGATTAATACACCTGTGGAAAGGGACCTGATGAAACCCATGAATATGACCCAAGTAAGACAAGTGAATGGTAGGAAAGTGAATGTTTTATTGGTGTATTATACTTACAAGTAACTTAAACACCAAGAACCCAAACACACAATCTTACAAATAAAACCTTCTTTAAAAATAACAAGAACGTAAATTAACAATAAAATCTGAACAGAGAAGTTAACTAGAGCTTTAAATAAATGTCAAACAGTCTCCTACACAAAAAGCAGTTTAGCTTTTCAATACAAAATCATCTTATCAGGAGACTTCCATCTAATACAGGACTGAATCTGTGCATAAAAACAAAAACCTGACCATGAAAACACTAAGAACACTTTTTCTCTCTCCCACAATGCACTGGGGCAGCACAATAAGACACTCATATCTCAGTGCTGAAGCTGTTCCTGGATCAGCATCAAGTCATATCAATTAAGCTCATCTCATCCTCAATCAGTGTTTTTTGTAATATTAATAAAGCTTCTGTGAGCGGAAACACTTAACAACAGGAGTTGTATCTGCTTACTTCATAGATGTCCAACACATCACTATGAGGAAGCAATATCTGTGGAAAAGTATTATATTTCATATATTTCATAATTGAGTGAGACCACTAAAGTTTTAGTCCAAAGTCTCTCTCTCCTTCCTGACCAATCACAGAGTGTCACTGATTCAATCAAAAGACCCTGTCAAACTCTGATTGGCTGGTGGTGGCCGGGTTTCTGTTCTGATTGGCTGGCTGCTGGGGCATGTGACCTCTCCTGCGTGGCGGTGCCAGGTACTCAAACATGGAGGTGTTGTGCGTGGAGAGCATGTTTTTGAGGTCAGAGGGCATGGGGTCGGACCAGAAGAAGTCGTGGTTGAGAGCGTCGTCGCTGTCGATTCTCTGAGCCGGATCCAGAACCAGCAGTTTGTCGATGGATCCAGAGCGTACGGGTCTTTCACATACGCCTTGAGTCTGTCTTCACCTTCCGCTTCTGACCTTTAGGAAGCTCCATCTTCTGATACAGTTCATACTTCTTATCCACACCGGGCCAACCCTGAGATAGCACAGAATACATGTTAAAACATGCAAATAAATACATTAATTATCATGGATTCAAGTTTTGAATCTGTGAATCAAGGTTTGGAGGGAAACTATTAAGAAATAAAACTAGAACTTGAGAAAGAGAAAATAAAACTAGAATTTGTGTGTCTCATGATGAAATGTGAAGCTATCTTGTCAAAACCAGGGGTCGTATGTATAACACTTTTTTTGTATAACACCTCTGAGTGCGTAATACAGCCAATCCTACAACTCTTAACTAGGTTAGGATTCTTCTTCAGCTTTCTTAATTAAGGAGCTGAGACCATTTGTAATAATTATGGAGCTTTACGAATCAAACTTATTCCTAAAATTCTGTAATTATCAAATGTTACTCTAAGTGGCTTTACACATCACAAACAGACACTTCAGACACATTTAAAACAAGCTAATATCAGATAAAACAGTAATCATTCTCACTTGGCTTGTGATCTGATCGCCCACAACAAATGTTAATGGATCTCTAATGTGTGTGTGTGTGTGTGTGTGTGTGTGTGTGTGTGTGTTACCTCAGGAGTAATAGAGCCACACAGCTGGCTTATGAGGGTGAGCTGATGTTGTTCTGTGTTGCCCTGCATGATGGGGCTTCTGGTCCACATCTCCGCCATGATACACCCTCCACCCCACAGATCTATAGGAGGCCCGTAGTCTCTCTCCCCTGAACACACAAATACAGAGTGAGAAACCATCAACTTAATACCCGACAAAAAAAAAGGAAAACAATAAGCAGTTCAATTTTATTCAATTTTTGTAGTCCTAAAATTTTTTTTAATTTAATTTCCTGTCACACTGATAAACAGTGGAAAAGTTCACCCGTCAACTCTCTTTTTAATTAGCTTTATTTGTTACGTTAGCCTCTCTCTTCTTCACATACATGCACGTTAATCTGTAAAAGTATGTGACAGAAATCGCATACTCACTTGAGTAGGTACTTATTTTGAGTAAGTAATTACTTCACCACCGCTTAAAAAGTATGTTCTATAGTATGAAAGTAATCTGGACGTACTAGATTCGCCATGTTGGCTTTGTCATTTGTCCTACCAGCGTCAGTTGCTTCATCTCCATTCATAAATCCTCTCCTATGGCCTCATGGGATAGTAAAGTGTTTATCGTATGCACACTTCAGAATCTCATCGGAAGTAGTAGGTCATCTCTGTACTCTTTACCTAATCTATTATGAGTACTGTCAATTCAGACATACTTCTTTTGTTACATACTCTTTTTCGCCTACTATATAGTAGGGAAGTATGCGATTTCAGATGCAGCCTGAGAGAAACTGATATTGAGAAAACGGCACTTTTCAATGCATATGTGCAAAGCATATATGAATCAATTCTTTGTGTTCTTAATTCTCAGTGAGCAGTTAATGCCTGCTAATTAAACTTCTTCTCATCATATTTTTTTCAACAGGATCTGTTTTCCATTTACCACTTGTAAAGAAAGTGGAATACAAGGGCCGTTTCTCAATATGCGTTCTTGTCTGTATTTGTGTTCTTGTGGACTTGTGAAATGTCATCAGTCGCTGCCCAAGTACTGTCCCAATACACAAGTTTGCATTTTGGCAAGAACGGTTAAAAATCCCAGAAGTGTTCTTGACACGCACATTTTACCGAGGATGCATCAGTCGGTAACTTGTGTGAATTTGACGGCAGAAATATCCCAGCATTCATTTCGGCATTCGAGGAAGGAGATGCAGGTCAATACAGAAAATCGTTTTTCTACAATTTCGTACGCTATTTCATCACTAAATTCACTTCTGAGAATTACATATTAAAGCATACTTTCAATTAACTTTTATTTTGTAATTTACCTGTATTTTATTTCAGTTATTATTATTATCATCAATCAAAACAACCCAGCTGCAGTTTGATTGATATTACTTGGAATGCACAATAATAATAAAAAAACATGATTTATGAAAATGAACAAGAATGGAGTACTTGCAAATGACCTCTTCTGTTGTAAATGTCCCAATTGGGAGAGGGTGTGCAATTTTCAAAGAGTTTAATTAAACGTTCATGTTATATATTTTGGTTGCATAAAAATGTAACTGGTTGTGTGAACATAATATCTAAATATCGATTAATCGATCGATATAGCCCTGAATCGAATCGAAATCGTATCGCAGAATTTTTTTTAGGTATCGGCAAATATCGTATCGCTGGCTGAGAGAATCGATATCGTATCGTATCGTGATGAACTGTCCGATTTACACCCCTAGTAAACATGAGGACAACCCTGTGCCTGCTTCCTACAATGTTAAATTACATTTCCCTCAGATAATCTGGCCATGTAAAGTGCCACGTCTTACCTTGTTTCTGTGTATGTAGTAAAGTCCGTTCAACAGCATCTGCATGACCTTCTTAATCTCAGCCAGGGTGAATTTAACATTAGCGTTGCTCAGCAGTCCAGCGAGGTCATGCTCACAGAAGTCAAACACCAGATAGATGCTGCCCTTATAGCGGTTAAACTGGGTGGCTGGAGAGAAAGAGGCAAGCAGAATAAACTCTGTTACTGGCATTATAATCCTTCAATCAATAGCTAGACATAATGGTCATTTAATTACCAAAAATTATATAGTTTGAGTAACAAGAACACAAGTCATAGACTCCCACACTTTTTGATTCATTAATTTTCATTGGTTTTTCATGATTACTGCATTAATTCACACCAAGGACAACAACTATAACAATGAAGTTTTAATAATTGGTCTAATTCGTTTAATATAGAGACTTTCACACCACAACTATAACAATTACAAACGTCTTCAGTCTGTCCACTGAGTGACTTAATTAATCACACCAGTTTTTCTAACCAATAAAATATTTCAGCAGAACAAAAAACATGTTATTAACTAAAAAATATCAATTTTACTAATTTAAATGATTTTTTCAAGTCTGTAAATCACAACTATAAAATTCCTTGATATTTCTGGGTTTTCTATGACTGTGTAAATGTATAGATTAGACACATTTACTTAAACACACACCTTTTGTTCTGCAGATCTCGATGAGATTCACCACATTCTCATGTTTCAGCAGCTGTAAGATCTTGATCTCCCTCAGAGCTGTGATGGGAAACTGAGAAGGAAAGCACAAACACGGACTCAGAACAAAACACAGGATGACAAGAGATGCTGAAGTGTGTGACATCTGCATAATCAACCGCACAACGGAGGACGAAGCTGCATGTTCTCACCCCTTCTTTCTCATTCTCCATAAGTACTTTTTTCAAAGCCACCTTCTTCCCCGTCTGCCTGTGTTTGGCCTTGAACACCTCCCTACACAGAGAAAACACATCAGAGATCCACTAAACCTCACTGATAGTGATAACCCAGCCAGCAATCACATATAACAAGAGGTTTAATCACAACAGTCATTATATCAGCCATGTTTGTTTGTTTTCTGACAGTGGATTACAGCAGGAATAAACATGAAGGTGATATATTTACTTTCACAAGCATCAAACACTCACCCGAAAGTTCCCGGCCGATCTTCGCCAGCTTCTCATATTTAGAGAATTCTCACAGAAGGGAAACTCGACTCCATCGTAGTATTTAGACATGATGGCCGTCTCTCTGTCCGGCCTAACACACACAAGAGGAGCTCTCATTACATTCTGTCGTTCTTACATTAAGATAATCACAATTACAATACACTTACAGACGCATTTTGGCAGAATTCTGTTTTAATTAAGACAATATTTGGTCTTTTATGAGGCAGTTTTGGTTGTGTGGGTGATTTTTTATGTTGTTGATTCGGGCCTGACACACATAACCAGACCCACACACAGAAATGTCAGCTTTATAGCGTCGTTTAAAAGACTACATATATTTAACCAGTACACATGGGTGCTTGACATGTTCAAGATAAACAAAAGTGATGTTTTAATATTTTAAGTGACTGATAAGAGATAGAAATTTATTAAAATATTCGTACTTTTCCGCGCCGGCGGAGCTTCCGGTTTTGTCGCGCTGCATCCTTGCTGTTCCTCTGCGGATCCCAGGGCCAGGACGGACTCAAACCCGGCAAGAAAAACTCTAGCGCCTCCTACCGTCCGGAAGTCTTACGCAAAACTACTTTACAGTCAAATATTTTTCATATATCATATATTTTTCATTAAATATTTTTCAAAACCGTTATTGTACTAATGTGCTATATATCCATGTGTGCATGCATTATATCTTATTAGCTTAACTTGGAATTAAACAACGTACATATTTAGGTATAATATGTACTTAACAATAATATATTAATATACTATAATTGAACAATAGACCAAAAACCTTCACATTGTTTTTATTCACTTTCCATCTGTGGTATGTACAGAACCGGTATTTGAAGATTTCTTTTTAATAGCATCCTATGGCACTTTAAGACAAGAGTGGCATTTTATTGATCAAAATAGTTAGTCACATTTTTGATATAATTATCAAACTTCCACAGATAACAAAACCATCCTAAACAATCTTTTTTACCTTCTAAAAAGAAAAAGAAAGACATGTTCCAAGATAGCAGTTTCTATTTAGACTAGTACACACCCTCCCATCTTAACTACAGTACATAAAATGCTACAAAAAATTATATAACACTAATATGCAGATTTGATGGAAAACAGTCAATTTTTATACACCCACACAAAACATTTATCTGACAGAACCGAGTCTCTTCCCTGACTGATCCACTGCAGGGCGCTGAGGATGCAGGGGAACACCAGTGTGTCGCTCTGCCTTTCTGCCACTAAAGGCAAACCTGCCCTGATCAGAAGCTCCGCCTCTGGCTTCTTCTCCTGGCCATTCATAATGCGCCAGCTCTGCTGGTTGTCCAGGCAACGTGTGAGCATGTTCTCCACGGAAACGTTAAAGTTCTGTTGATCTGAAGGACAGAGTATGTTAGACTGACATAAAATCTCATGAGACTGATTTGAAATATTAATAGCCACTCACAAAAAAACAACACATTAGAAACTGTCTGATATTGACATTTTGCTAAACAAATAAATTGATACTCTAAAAAGCATTTTAAATTGTACTGAAATATTCCTATGCATGTTTTTCTATGGATCTCATTTCCACCGTGGAATGAAAAAAATGAATGAAAAGGTAATTACAACTTTTTCTCTCACAACTCTGACTTTTTCAAAATCGTGAGATATAAACTCACAATTCTGAAAACTAGAGTTGCAAATTCTGACTTCTTGCAAATGCATGTTTATATCTCACAATTTAGACTTTAAAACTCAGAATTGCGACTATCTCACAATTCTTAGAAGAAAATTTCGAATTGCAAGATGTAAATTCCCAATTGTGGGAAAAATTCAGAATTGTGACATAAAAAGTCGCAATTACTTTTCTTTTTTTTAATTCCGTTGTGGAAACAAGCTTCTATACTTACAGTGCTTAAAAAGGCACAAATAAATATAAAATACAAAATAATATGTATATAAACTTTATTATTATTTTAATCAAATGTTTTTCGAATTTATATATTAAATCATAGATCATAATATTAATGGAAATTCTTCAATATCATTTCAATGCATTATGGGATTGCCTGATTGGGCATAATTTTATTGCTCACAATTAGCATTATGAATGAAACAATCATGCCTAAGTAGACAGCATACTTGACTTTAAAAGAGTGCTTAAGCTGCGGTGGCTAAAAACACACAAAGCCGGTTTGTTAAGCAGTCCTGATTAAAGTACCTAAATGGTCCAGCTGATCCAGCAATCACATTTATAGTTATCACCTGTCTTTCTGATTGACTAGATCAGGAGTGTCCAATCCGCTCCTGGAGGGCCACTGACTGTCCAGCAAAGTTAGCTGCAACCCTAATACAACACACCTGAACCAGCTAATCAAGGTCTTACTAGGCATAATAGAAACTTCCAGGCAAGCTGGAGCGAAACACTGCAGGACAGTGGCCCTCCAGGACTGAGTTTGGACACCCCTGGACTAGATCTCTGGATCTCTTACCTGCATTACAGGTCGCTATGGCCTCTGTGATGTTCGGACAGAACACGGCAAAGTCGAAATGACAGGGCTAAAACATAGAGCATTTGAAAATGAGTCTCTGGGTTACTTAAGAAGAGTAACATGATTTAAAAGCATGAATTGATAACTCACTGTGAGCAGTTTGAGCATGGCAGCACAGTCTCTCTCTCCTGTAGCGTTGAACAAGAGAACCCTCACCACCGAACCCCTACAAACACACACAACATTAAACACCAGCACATTTACCAGATATCTGCAGATATGCAACGTTTAAGAACCACCGCAAGGCTGACCGTAGGTCAGTGTTATTTCATTAATATACTATTATAGCATTTACAACATATATTAACCCTTAAACGAGGTCTTAAGGTCAAAATTGTTAGGAGCACGGACGAGGACTTTTAAGAGGCTTAAGAGTTTCTTTAGCAGAGGAGAAAATGGCAGAAAGACGAAGAGGGAGAAGAAATGTGTTGCAGACAATGAATAACAGTGAGTTAATAAGACGCTATAGATTAGATCGTGCAGGGATCATGTTTGTGACTGATCTTATTAGAGACACGCTAATATCTCCGATACAGCGCATATGCCATAGCGCCAGAAATGAAAGTAATCACTACGTTACGATATTTGGCAACTGGGAAAATTCCATGTTTGATACATTAAAACCAACATTCAAACCACCACTTAAATAGACATGCCAGCAATCAGTGTAATTGGAAAGAGTGGAACAATTTTTATCATTCTAAGCCAATCAAATACCTTATAGGAAATTAACAGCATGGTACATAAAAAAAAAGGATTTATATACACATATATAATGTGTGTGAGAACTGTCAAATAGGAAAAATTACGCATGTAATTTCAAAGTGAAGGCTTAGAATAGACCCTATACTTAAAATCACTTTTTTTTTTTCTTCTTGGACAACCAACCAATCACAGTCTTCAAAAGATTGTGTCATACATAGCAACGGGGTCTACCCCGCCTCCTTACTAAGATGAAAGTTTTTGTCTTTTCCTTACTCAGAGTTGCTCTCAGATCGGTCCCGAATCGCTTTTAAGCTAAGACTCCTACGTAAAAGTTTTTAAGCTAAATTAAGAGTTTTCTTAGAGGATTCTTAGAATCTTTATGAATACGGGCCCTGGTCTGAAAGCAGAAATGTGACATTTTGAACAAAATCAGGCAAAAACAAATTTGTTTGGAGGTTTGGGAGTTCGAAACACTGACATTGTTTTCTCATGTTTAATACTGTAAAGCTGCTTGCATTTAAACAATCCATTGTTCAAAGTGCTGTATTAATAAACGTGACTTGACTGGAGAGCCGAATCGCAGAGCTGGTGAAAACAAATCCACATCTCTAAGATCAGATGCTTTCTTTACTGCTATTTTCTCAACATTGTCACTTTTTGTTTATTTTGTTATTAAAAGTAAAGCATGCAGCTCATATTTACATATTCATCTAAATGGCAGTCTCAGCAGCTCACGGCCTTGGGTTGTTTGCTAATAGTATTTCGCCGTTCAGGTATTTTTTTTACCCCTAAGTGGAGAATGAAAAAGAACTTCAATGTGAGTATTTCGGGGTCTTGAGAAGCAGTTGCCTTGTAGACATCAAAACTGCTCACTAGGTTTTAGAAAAAAGCTTTTAATAAGGCTGTATAGTATGTTTTTACAGACCTTTGATCATTGCAGGACTAGGCTGGAACACTGGAGCTGGACTCACACCGCTGAACTCCACTAGAGATGACGACACAGAATCTGAGGAACAAACAGTTGATTAAAGACACTATAAAAGAGATGTGAACTAATCCACAGGGTCAGAAACACACACCTGTGAGGAAGTGTCTCTGCAGCCAGGTGTGTGAGAGCTGTAGAGCCAGAGAAGCGTTACTGCGCTGATGGTGACCGGCTAAACCCAACCTGAGCGAGCCCTCGCTCTCATACTCATCCAGATCAGGACACACTGACAACGGACACTGAGAGAGAAAAACAGAGAACAATGTCAGCAAATGAACTGCATTTTGAATTGTGTTTCTGCAGCATCTTCGTATTTCTCACCCCAATTTCTTCTGCTCTCTCTTGAAGCACCTTCATCGGCCCGTCAGGCTGTTTGACTGTGAACGCAGGAACCCCCGGCTGCAATGAACACACATTCACTGAATACCTTAAAACACACTCAGTTTTACAGTCACAACTCACAAATATTCACCTTAAAATCCCTCCTTTCTGCCAGGCAATTTTCTCAATGCTGTCTCCCAGTATGCTGGTGTGATCTATGCCCAAAGAGGAGATCCCACACACCCAGGGATGCCTGGGAAACACAAGATGCATTTCAACAAATTAAATCTTTAAAGTGAAGCGTGTCATTTCTTATAAAAATTTAAAGTGCTCTTATTATGCAATTTAAAGGGTCCTAATTTTGTTTTGAAAGCTCCTACAATAGGTTTACATGGATACAAGGTAAAAAAAAACAACTCATAAGCATATGCATTTTCTCAATGTCTGAAACGTTTTGATAAAGGATTCAGTCACTTTAAACCCCTTCTTTCAGATAGCCTACTTTGCTCTGATTGGTCAGATGGCCCAGTCTGTTGTGATTGGTCTACTCTGCTCTGATTGGTCAGACAGCCAAGTTTGTTTTTGATTGGTTTACTCTGAGTCTGCTCTGATTGGTCAGGCGGCCCAGTCTGTTGTGAATGATCTACTTGCAGCCATTATCATATCTAAATTTCAGCTCCGGAGGCTTAGAGGCTCATTGCTTGATACACAGTGATATGAACAGTAACGATGGCATAATGTTTACCGTACTGATTCGAGTCCGAGTCCTCATGTTTTGGAAGAGCATGCAAAGTGGATTTGCTTTGGCACCAGAAAACAGCTCCTTCTCCCATGTTGACTACATGAACCAAACTCTTCCAGGCCTCATCAGCTACAACTACAGCGTTTGAGGGCGATTCAAAGTAGATTGTTGTTCATGAAGAACATAGGCTGGCATTATGCAAATTTGTTACAAACCTTCATATATTCGTTTCAGGCAGTGAGACTGAAATTACTGGCGACTCGTTCCAGGCAGTTTAGAATCGGTTCTTTCTTTTAGGAGACAATAACTTTATTTGTTGTGCACTTGATTGGTGATGATTGGTTTGATATGGCTAATGAGGATACACTAAACCAATAAAGAATGCAGATCAATGATTGGTTGATTTGAGAGGAATGTGTCACGCTTAAACTATGAAGCCAGATGAATGAAGATGAAATGGCTGAAACTAGGCTAACGCGGCACAAAGAGATAATTAGACATGCTACACTGAAGCAGATGCGAGGGAGAATAGAAATCAGAGCTCTGGTACCTAATAATATTGGTGCAGTCATAAGCTCCACCAATCCCCACCTCGAGGACAGCCAAATCAACCTGAGCAAGAGAGCGAGAAATAGAGAATTTAGCTCAATTAATAACCAGCATCTATAATAAAAGGACAACTGTCATGATCTATGAGACAATTTATTAAACTTTAACATTGATGATAAAAGATGATAAAAACTATCACTATCAAATGCTTGAGCTGAATATATGTGGGCTCCATTACATGCTCAAATGTTATAATAAAACGGATCATGTAATACTGATCAGTCATGTTACTCACCTTCTCCTGAAGAAAGACGTGGAAGGCCAAAATGGTGAGAAAGCGAAAATAAGCAGGCATGCTGCCTCCATTGGCATCCTGAAAGGTCAAACACAAACTCTTATGACACAAAAGTCTTTTGCACTTTTACATATCACTCATATTATTGATGTGCTTTGCCATTTATGTACGAGACATGGATGTGAATGTTCAAATACACATTTTAGGTTCAAGTGTCTGAACAAACGGCACTGTTTCCTTCCTCACATGACTGACATGCTGTTGTGATTATGCAATTACGTGACCAGACGCCTCACATTTACACTTAACACAATTAACATGGTACAGACACACAAACCCAGAGGAGCAGTCAGCAGGAAACACACAATCCTTTCATAGGAATTAGCATTAGCAGAAGTAGAGAAAGCAATCAGATCATTGTATAAATCTACTACTTAGTGTACTAACGCATATGTTAATCTTCTTCCAAGGGAAAAAGCTCAGACATTTGCACATTTTCACTCAAAGGAATTTAAAGGGTTCATGTTCTATTATTTTTGTGTCATTTCTTGCACCAAAAGTGTTCATAACATATTTTGCATGGCCATTTCCCTATCCTCTTCTGAGACAGAACCAGATAGGCCCTTTTCGTGACTGTACTTCTATTATTAACTTATGCAAATATTTATATATCTTCACCTACCTGCATATTTCACACTGTCATCAAATGTTTAATGTGTTCAGGACTGTGTCATAACCACATGGTGATATGACTTTTTACCATTAGTTTTCACAAATGGTCTGGTGTATAAACATAATAAACTGTCCAACTAAGAAGGAGTTTGAGTTGTGAAAGTCTACATTGCAGATTGACTTATTTCAAAAGGGAGGGAGGGAGAAAAATAACATCCAGCTCACCTTTGTCTCTTCCAGTCGCCCGTACACCTGCCAGAAATATTTGGTGAAAAGCTCTTTTCCTATTGGCTGCCCGTTGATTCTGATTCGCTCTCTCACTTGCACCAAATGAGGTGAACTAAAAATGAAGACATCATATAAAACAAGCAAGTGACATAAGATAATGCAGTAAATGTAACGACTTTACTACAGTGTTTGTGTCCTTGCCACTGTTGCCTTTGGCTTGCTCAGTTGGGGATATTTTGGTGTTTGGTATTTTGGGATATTTAATTTAATTTTATCAATCAATAAATTCCTCTTGAAACAAACTTTGTTGTATTATTTTAATTTAATACTGTGAAGCTGCTTTGATATTTACTCACCCTCAAGCCATCCTAGGTGTATATGACATTCTTCTTTCAGACGAATACAATCGGAGTTATATAAAAAAGTGTCCTGGCTCTTCCAAGCTTCATAATGGCGGTGAATACCTGAAGTCCATCAAAGCGCATCTATTCATGATTAAAGTAATCCACGCGTCTCCAGGGGTTACTAAAATAAAACTAGCTTCCGGTAGACGGCTGTACGCATCGATTTACGCCAAAAGAGTAACACTTGATGCCTCTCGCGGTTCAAACAAACAGGGCTGGGCAACCGCGTTCGTCATTACATTGTGTATCAAGTTCAAGGGATAGTCTTTTGGCGTAAATCGATGCGTACAGCCGTCTACCGGAAGCTAGTTTTATTTTAGTAACCCCTGGAGACGCGTGGATTACTTTAATCATGAATAGATGCGCTTTGATGGACTTCAGGTATTCACCGCCATTATGAAGCTTGGAAGAGCCAGGACACTTTTTTATATAACTCCGATTGTATTCGTCTGAAAGAAGAATGTCATATACACCTAGGATGGCTTGAGGGTGAGTAAATCATGGGCTAATTTTCATTTTTGGGTGAACTATCCCTTTAAATATTTCATGAACTTGCTTACCTTTCCTTTTGTTCCAGTTACGTGAATAATGTTGAGACGATCAAGTTCTTCTACCTGAGGACACACAGAGCACATCAGTTGAATGGTTATTTACAAAAATAATTTGTAATTAAAATACTGAATTGAACATGTTTCAACAAGTCAATCGTAGGAAGAACTTGGTTTCACGATGCAAAGCAGAGTTGAGTTGATTTTAGCGCTGATGTGCCGTCAGTTAGGCATATATTACTATTTATAATTGCTTTATTGTTTTTATTTTAATTACATGCATAATATGAAGCTGTTTTTGCACTGTGATATCAAACTTATCAATCATTTATGTAGCGTTTTTGTTTTGTGTCTGTTAAGTTGCAAATAAAAAGAGACAATAATTAAACAAAATGAAGCACCTTTCATTTATAAAGCACTGTATTATCCACAAATAGGCACCATTACAGCTGATTTATTAGCATAAATAGTGATCAATCATTTATGATAATAGTTATCGTGATATAAGGATTTTGGTCATACCGTCATGAGTAAGTTTCGTGTCGTGTAGCGGTGTTTGATACCTTGAGTCCTGCCCGCTGGAGAAAGCCTCTCATGGCCTGCAGCTGGAGCTGAGGATGACCTCTCTCTCTCTTCACCTGCTCCAGAGCACTGGCGTTGGTCTGGAGTGTGTTGAGGGTGCACACCGCATCCTGAAAGACATTCATGACGCTACAGCTGGATCTCAAAGACTTCATGCCATCTCAACACCTCAAACACCAACCCATGGAGCAAAACACCCGCTCCGGAGCTCCAGAACATTTCATGTTTACATCAAATCCAGATTTATGACTTGCATTACATGTGCTGGAAGTAAATTCAGAGGATAGCTAGATATCCATGTGGAGCTTTAGTCTCTACAAACTGAGGCTTTACTGTTGCTTTGATAGACACACTGAACTTCTGAACTCTTTCATAATAGGTTTTTAGTCAATGTTTAGCCAGATCTAGTGTATGTACTACAATCATATTACAACTGACAAATGAAAACTAAATATGTAAAGCTGCTAAATGTTTTGGTAGGTTGGTGAAATTGATCAGATGTATCATACAAGCAACTGGCACATATATAATGTAAGATGAGGTGAATCTAGTCCTGAAACCTGAAAGTTTATTTGTAATTTTCTAATCAAATACTGTATGTATGTATATATATATATATATATATATATATATATATACACACACACACACACACAATTAAATGGGACCAGAAACTGTCTGGTTACTGACATTCTTCTAGATATCTTCCTTTCTGTTCAGCAAAAGAAAGAAATTCATACAGGTTTGAAACAACATGAGGGTGAGTATATGATGACAGAATTTTCATTTTTCGGTGGAGTATCCCTTTAACAAACTACATTACACTGTGGTATATATTCCAAATGTTAACAATTATGCCAATAAAGCTTTGTTGACACTGACTAATAATAGGTTTAACTGCCATCTAATTCTTTAATAGATTTAAATAACACATCTAGCACAATTATAAATGAAATAAGATCTTTTTTTCTTCACACAAACGCTTTTAATCCTCAGTTATGGCTGCCAGCACATGGCCTGAGTACAAGTAAGTTATGCAGAATTTATGGCAAGCTGTTTTGACAGTTATTGCTTAAGCTTTAGCCTAACTTGTATCTACTTGTATTCTTCTATTATTGTTACTAGTACTTTTTAGTCACAAGTAATTACTCCAATTCAATGTAATTATTAATTACATATTAACACCAACTCATTTTCTGTTATCCAAATAGTGTCAAGTTTATATTATTTGTAACTGGTAACAAGTACTAGTTCGTCGTAATCGTTACTTCTAACTACTAGTAAAGTCACTAGAAGTGAGCAGTATATCATAAATAAGCGTTAATAGCATTATACATACACATACATACATACATACATACATACATAAATCAATAGATTGTCATTTATTATGGTAAAGTTAAATGTTGTTGGGCCTGCCGTAAGACTTCAATGGAGTGAGTCACTCACTGACTCACTCTTACCGCGCACAAAACTTGCCGCTCTTTGATTTTAAAAACTTAACGGCTGATGTAACAACTGTCACGGATGAATCATCATCCGCGTGCGCGCCGCTGGATTTAAATAATATTTTGTTCTCTAAACAAACAAACAAACACTTTCAGCCCAAAGTCCGCACAAAAGTGCACAAACTTACCATTCATTGTATTTATTCCCATAAATACGCATAACATTTAGAAAATGGAATTCAAAAGCTTTACCTGATAATCCATTCTTCGGAACCGCGGAGCCGCTTTTGTGCTGGAGAATCTCAGTGACAGTTCGGCCGTGTAGACTCCGGTCCACGCGCGTAAACGCTCCAGCGCGCGGAACAGGCGCATGGTGGTGAGGACCCGTAGAGTGCAGGAAGCAGCACCAAATTTGGGGAGTTTTCCTGTCAATATGGACCTCCGCGTCATCCCACGCCTCCTTTCTGCTCACCATACAGACTTCACTACTGTTTATTGTTATTGCCAGTGCGAATGACAACAATCTGGTGCGTTCGGATAAATAGAGAAGAAGTAACGTTAAATGATGATTTGTGATTCGAGGAAGGCGGTTTACAAAGTCAAAAGGCAGCAAAAGCGTACAGTTGAATCAGCATAACATTTCCAGTTCACTGGCGATTAAAACCACTGAAGACATCCTGCTTTAACCAGGTTGTGTGTTCATAATCTCAGAGAAACATGTCGCGCTGCACAGCTGTATGTTAAAAAAAACTGGATTTGTCTAGTTTGCCATGCAGTGCTGCTGAAACGCTGCTCACGTGTCAGCTGTCTTCTAGAGCAGAAGAGGTAGTGCACACACATCGTACTGCGCATGCGCATTATCGCCTATAACACTGCACCGCCGCCTACTGGGCATGACCGTTTCATTACACGTTTTAAATTGAATTAAAATGTATTTATATATTTACATTATTTTTTGGTACATAGAAGTTAATTACACTATAATTTATGTTAATTGAATATTAACAATGAGGAAGAAAATGTAAAACCAGGGCTCTCAGTTGTACTTCTGGACTGGAGATCAGTGTTCCTGAAGAATCTTTGCTGAATCAAAGTCTAATTCGGAATTCGGATCACATTGTTAAACTATTTTAAAATATATATATATAGTTTCACTGAACTTTTACAGATGTGTTATAGCAGGGTTTGGGTTTGAACTCTAGAAGGTTTGAGTTTGTGAACCTCAATTTTGATAAATGGCCAGTCGATGTCGCCAAAAGACAGTGGATGAATACGAATCAAGCTTGATAGAAGACCCACATTATGATTGACTGTCGTATTCACTACATAAACACATGATTTGTTTCTAAAAATTCAAATTCAAATATTTAAATTATTTCCGAAAAGAAAACGTTTGTAATAAGGTGGGTTGATAAGCGATGCACATGATTGCTAATTATAATTAGATAGGTTCACTTTATAATAAAAATGTACAATATCTTTACATGAAACTGGCAAGTTTCTAAATTGTAGTGTGTTAAATTTATTGTGTCTTAATTACTGTTGTTACGTGACGTGGATGCACTGTAAGATTTGCTAATTAATTTCATTGTATTACATGCAATGACAATAAAAGGAAATTGAATTGAATTGATTCTTCAGAAGGTAATAGGGTAAGAAGAAGATGAAGATTTTTTTTCTCCTGACTATAGATGACACTAAATCTCATCTCAGCACTCATGATGAATGGCTATGCTATTCTTAATTTTGTCATTTCATCTGAATATCAATATTTGTCAAATTTAGTCAGTCGAAACAGTTTTGAGGTTAATTTATCTAACTTTGTGTCAATGGAAAATAGTGATATGACATGTTGAATATCATGTTGTTGTTTTTTTTGCATCTATTTGTTAATGAGGGATTTGTGGAGTAAAATTTATAGTTTTTATTTTGAAGTAAAAGGTTGAAATTAGATCACTGGGGTAAATGAGCCGCACAGAAGGCGCCAATGGCATGTTGTTAGTGTTATTATTTTTTTCAAATGAATAATTATTGTAATTAATGGGGTTATTATTCTGTATTTCCATGAAGAACATTTCAGACATCTTCGCCTTCATTAAAACCTTTAGGTTAGTTGAATGAAATCATTGGCATTCATATTCATAGTGACATGAATATTATGAATATTATCTATTATGACATTTCTTCATTTAAAATATGGGTAATTAAATAAGTAAATCTTGATATGCCTATACAGAATCATTTTACCTTTCAGAAAATCTTTTCTGCTTTATCTGTCATTAGTTATTGAATTACTGAACGAAATTGTCAAAATATAAAATTTCAAACAGCAGGCTATAGTTGATTTAGTATTTTACATTAATGACGCTTAAAATATAAATACAATTTATTAAAATAAAGAATAAGAATTATATAAGAATTATATCAAAAGTAATTTATAGCCTACATTCTGTAAAAGATTATCCAGGAGGGACTTCTTACCCCAGTAGGGTCCATTTTAACCCTCTTTTATATTTTACATTTTGCAAATGTAGTCTAAATTAGCAAATGTTTCAATTTATTACCTATAATAACACATTGGCTGATGCATCATCATGCTAAATTTATATCTCTAAATATTTTAGGCCTACTATTTAAAAGTAAATCCACATTGGGGGTTCTTAACATGGGGGAACATCTTACCCCATGTCACCCTACATCAAAATATACTTGGTAAAACTTAGTGGGGTTATTAGTATTGAGAGATGGTGCGGCACAGTGGTCGACAGCTCAAGGCTGATCAATGAAAGGTTCCTCCTGGCTTCATCCCAGAGGTCTATCTTCCCCATATACTCTCACTGCTATACTGTGACCCATGGGTTAATAGAGCAGACGTGCGTTTATACATCCCATTATCAGTGCAGGACAGTGAAGGTGAAATTCCTGCGAAAAGCCACATATCAGGAGATGATCAAAGTAACTTCTAACAACTCCGTGTTAAAGTTGTCAACCATATGATGACATTTAGCCGGTGTCTTTTTGCTTCATTACTTGCTAAATCCATTCCCGTGATGAGATCCGTCGATTAGCTTACTGAAATGGAAAATATGCGAATCTCAGCTCTGATTATCTTTTTGAAAGAGGCCTATGCCGTAATAGCGAGCAATTTAAATAATGACCAGTCATTCTCCCGTTCATCTTCGTGCAAACACGGTTTATCTCAGCGAAACATGTGAGTGAAAGCAATTAGGCTACGACGAGACGAGACGTCAAGGATTAGGTCAAAGAATTGCAAGAAATGAGAATATTGTGTTATTCAGCAACAGGGAACGTTTTCAGAACTTCTGCTAATGTTCTGACAAGGTTTTCTCATGAACAAACATTAGGCTATTCCGGTAGACGTTCGTTCAGAGTTATCTGGTCTTTAATCATGTTCTCAAAACGTTAGCCTTTATTAACCTTTATTTATAGGCTACATCGTTTTTGATTAACTTTTTCTGAAACATTATTAAGGCATATCCTGAATTGTTATTGTAAAAATGTTTCGTGTGTCGTTGAACGGAAGAGAGGCTCTCGGGAGCGCACGTAAACGTCACATTCTTTTGATTTTCCCGGCAAAAACGTCCCGAGTCCTTCACATAAAAATCATCATTAAAAAGCTTTCAAACAGACAACCTAGAAACTTTTTAAGTTACTTTACAAGCTGTTCACACATGGGTAATTAGTTAAAATGATTAAGTAAATAAACTTAATGCTTAATAAAAAAAATGACCAAAAAAAAGTTATGTGAGCTTGACAATTACACATTAGGCCTACTTATTTGTTTCAATTAAGCATGACGTTTATTTACTTAATAATTTTAAGGCAATGGGTTTCCTGAATTTTTTTTAAGTTAAGTCAACTGATCACTTTTTACAGTGCTAAGAGTAAACTATTTAAACCTGTCTGAGATTGATATCCTACCAGTTATCTAAAAAGATATGAGAAATAAAACAACACTTTCTTTGAAAAACTAAAATGTGAATGTTTAAGTACTGGAATCCCACGGATAGTTATAGCCTAACTTGCATAATAATTTGGATCACAGATTTCAATTAGCTGGGATGTTGGATTCGGACAGGTGAGGAGGAGGGAGATCATTCCAGCTCTATGGAATTCTCTTGATCTTCTTTAGAATTCTCAGTGTCTTGAAGGTCAGAGATTACAAGGACTAGAACACGATGTCTCTGGCCTGGGCTTTTATCCAGATTAAACCCAGATTCCTGTTTCAGGTTCTGTTACATATCCGCTTTGGCCTGGAGCACTTTGACCTCAGAGGGAGATTCTGAAAGGTTTTATTTTTTCCTGAATGTAATGTGTGTAATGATGAATGTAATGATGAGTGCGTTTTAATCTGGATTTAGAGAATTATTGGTCTTTTTTAAACTTCAATTTCAAACTGCAAATCAATTTAATCCAAATCCATATCTTTATAATGAATAGGCCTATATTAAGCATGTGTGCAACATTTCTAAGTCATAGAGTGTCTGTCCTTATGTCATTTCCATGTAGTAAACAATATTACTATGATTGATTCAGCATATAAAAGCTCATTTAAAAGCATAACACCATGAGAATGAGTTTTAATAATTGCTTTAATTTGCCCATCGCCTCACAGTGCTACATGGTGATTCCCTTTTACAGAACAGTGATCAACTGTTAATCTCATTATTGCCTGTAGCGTCATCGTTATAATCAGAGAGTAAGACAGCTTCCAGAAGAGAACAGAAGGACAATAAATACATCTCAACAGGTTTAAAAAACAAAACAAAAAACAGGTGTGCATCTAAAAGAAATGATTCATGAAAACGTCATCTTGCATATGCGTCTCGCTACAGATTTGATTCAATCAAAAGAAATGGAAGACATTATTGAGGATGAGGATAATGATGATAAACAGACCTATGTACAAACACTGACTTGTGTGTCTATATTCAAGTTTTAATGACTGTGGATTTATACGTTATAATTGTTACAAATATTCTACACCCGATTTGCAGACTGAAATATCTTGTGCTGAACGTAAGAGAAATATCTTTCTTAATGGCAGCATAAGTTCTCACACACACACAAACAAGGAAATTTGCATATTTCTGTCACTTTGGTGCAGCTGTTTAACATTAAATCTCATTATTAAGTCCTTACACCTCTCATCTCAGTATAAAAGATGTCTCTATCTACAGCATTACTTCTTTTTTAAAAAAGTACATAAAAATATCCAGACAATAAAATCACCATAAATCAACTGCTTCATAGTAAATACATAGAACGCAATCACATTGAAAATGTCCGCCCTGTTGTGGATTGTCATTTATGAACGAAGAAACAGATCTCGAGTTCACAAAAGGGCGGAGGGAATTTCGTAGACAGAAGAATGTTGAAGAGGCTTCCAGCGCGATGGCCACTCTTCCGGTCACGTGACTTTAAGATCGCCGTTGACATCCGTAACGTACTGCATAGAGAAATGCTTCACTCTAACAAGTGCCTGGCACCTACAGTCCATTACAAGAGGTAGAACTAGAAAATTTAGATTCATATCGAGTGTTTCCCACTTTTTGAAGTGTCTTCTTAAGCACAGGAAAGATTTAAGTAGGCTAATTGTGTCTTTAAAACCGAAGTTTCCCTTATTGGGATAAATAGTTGCGCCCACAATTGTGGTTCAGTAATATACGCTCAAATACGCAAAGTATGAAAGAGAACGGAGACACTAATACAAATTTGTTCAAAGACATTTAAAAATAAATTGATCTAATGTGCTCATTTGAGCAGTTATTTGGCCAAAAGAAAAACTCAAACTGCAAATTTATTTTATACAATTGGATTCTACATTATTAAGACTGATTATGTCATCATTCTTATATATTTTTTCTGTTTAATAAAATATTATGGTTATAAAAAGTATTGGAACAAAAATCAGTCTGGACCCAGAACTTAAAACTAAAACGATAGCAAAAACACCCCCTAAAAAAAAAGTAGGCTAATGCTACCAAAATGTCAGGAGGACATAAAGTTTCACACTTTTTTTCTTTGTGTTTTGCAGCTATTGGTTGTAGTTTGAAATGACATCCATCCATTAGTTTAGACTTTAAAAAGAAACTTTCAGCAAAGTTTTTCATTTTCAAACCATCATCTGGACCTAAACGTGTGTGTTTTCACGATTGTTTAAAGGGACGTCTCAGAGGATGGAGTTTTCCAGAAGAATTTGTTGTTGTCCGAGTCCAAATCGATTCTGATCTGAGGCACCATCTTCTTAAAAGGGTTTAAATCCTGACTAGGTGAAAGAGAAAGACAGAAAGCTGTTAGATATGTCAAAATATACAGCCTTGCATACACACATAAACATGTGAACTTGCATAATTTATGATGCTAATTGATTGAATTGACTGTTTTAAGGCCATGCGTTAGACCAGCACGTAAACCAGCTTGAGCCAACATGATATTCATGCTGAACTGAGCTGGGTAAATATAGATATGCATGTGCACACTAGCTCAGACCTACTGACTCATGTTCGTACAGTTATCTTCGTGAAGACATTCATTGACATAGTGCATTCTCAAGCGCCTTACCCTAACCTTAACTACCACAAATAAGTGCCTAACCCCAACCCTTAACCTAACTATAGCCAAGTCTTGACCATCAAACAGGCCTTTAAAGGGGTCTCAGAAAGTTCTCACTTTACTCACTCTGATGGTCTAAAAATGGTCCTCACAAAGACAAGTGCACACACACATTAGTGGGCATTGCATAGACTCTTCCATTGATTTTTTTTATATTCATTATATTTTTATGGCCTAACTTATTTTATGCTAAGTACACAACAAATACATTTACATGTTACGTACTTAATATAAACACCCTGCAACTGTACTGTTGTGATACTAAACTGGTATACTTAAAGTCTGCTAGATTGGAACAACTAATTTTGTACTTAATACACTTGAGTTATCTGGAAATAGTGCTGAGGTCCAACTAAAGATATACTGAAGTATTTTTGATTCTGCTAATATGGAAATATTGCAAGTATACTTCATGTACACTTTAAATATCTTGCATTTAAAAACTGATATTATACAGAGATCAAACTATCCTTACTAATAGTGATATTAAATCACATGATCCTTCAGAAATCATTCTAATATGATGATTTGATGCTCAAGAAATATTTCTGATTATTATCAATGTTAAAAACAGTTGTGCTGCTTCATATTTTTGTGGAAACTGTGAGATAGTTTGCAGCCGTCTTTGCTGGCTAGAAAGTTCAAAAGAACAGCATTTATTTGATATAGAAATCTTTTGTAACATTATAATTGTCTTTGCTGTCACTTTCGACCAGTTTAATGCATCCTTATTGACTAAAAGTATAAATTTCTTACTGACCCTAAACTTTTGGTCATGTAACAATAGAGTCTTGTACTCTACATTGTATATTCCAAAAATTACAAACAGAATCTTCAATGAAACCGTTACGGACCTGAACTTGCTACCGTAATCATTAAATTCCACATAATTCCTGTCCCTATAGACCAGAATAAATCCAGGTGGTTGCAGAGATTGAGAAATAAGAGGGCTTGATGACATCGGACAAAAAAAGTTATTTTGATGAAAGATTATGGAAACAAACATTTTTTTCTTCGGAATGAATCCTGCACAAAAAGACCAGGAACATGCAATGGGAAAGTAAATAAGGCCCATTTTGAATGCATGTTGACTTTATTAATACATGCGCACTGCAGTGATTAAGCATTTGTTATCTGTTAAGAGCGGATTATTGATCCACACAGACCAGGAAACCAAGCAACACCATAAACAAAGAGAAAGACGGGATTAAGAGATGTTTTCTGGAGAAATCACGAAGGAGTGTGTGACGACAGCGAGAAGAGGGGAGGGAAAGAGCCATTATTTGAGTTGTTAGTAACAGGACAGAGTAACGTCTGGAAGCCCTGCGCGAGGCCGAGGGAAACCCTGTGTGTTTACTCACTGTCTGAGGGCTTCTCCCCCAGCACTGGATCCTGTGCCATGGTCTCCATGGAGATCTTTATGCTGGGAACATTCTCAATGGCTGGGAAGTCCGACTGTGAACGCAGGGTTGGGATATTCTTACCACTGGAGTTTTACAGCAAGACCGCTTCTGAACGCACAAATAAAAGAGATTCCACTCACGTCGTTCATGTCACTGTCAATGCTTCCTTTCTTTCTCTTCTTCTTCTTCTCATCCTCCTTCTTCTTCTTGTCTTTCTCGGGCATGACGTCATCCAGGTAACTGAGATCGTGCTGCGAGAACAGGTAATCCATGGCCTTTCTCACCGCGACCAACGCAAGAATCTAGAAAACCGACAGAGAGAGATCTCAGACGCATGCAAAAGAACTATTATTGGCTGTGTTAACCCTGTAAAGCCTGACATATGACATATGGCCACATTTAATGGTTATTTAGCCTTTAGACAAAAGTTTGCATATGCGTTTATTTTTGTTTAGTGTCATATTTGATTCATCAGGTTTTTATGGCTCATATAGCGTGATATAGGGTGAATATGGAGCAGTTCTAACATAAATAACTGTATAATGTTATATGACTACTTACATAAATGCATATAAATATCAGCTGTCACTCTATATCTCCCACTAATATGTCTTAGTATGATGATATTTAAATGCTTGGTTTTATGATGAAAGCTCTGTAGTTTTTATTGTGGGGGTCAAACATATAATACAATACAATACAATACAATACAATGACGATTGAGAGAAAGCCTGATGTATCATATTTGATAATCATATTTTAACATGGGTTTTCTAAAATATTATGTATGGATAATCAAGTAAACCCAAGTTGTTGTAAGTGTTCATCTTGTTTACTTGTGAATGTGAACCACGACCTGAAAGAGGAGGTTTTTACAATTATATTAAAGGTCTTTTACCTGCTAAACAAGTATAAACTGTCAATCAGAGGACAGGAGACATGTAGTATGATGTGTGCAATGTCTTAAGAACTAGAGAACAAAAGTTTCCAGTTGTGTGTGCAATTCTGTATCAGATAGGTATTAAACTGACTGGATGCGGTTCATGGAAGTATTATGTGTGTGTCTGCAGATCACACACTCACCATGACGGGAAAGATGATGGCTGCTACCGTTGACTTCAGGATCCACAGGAGGGCCAAACAGAGCACCTGTGCACAGAACACACACATTAATGATGCATATACAGCACTAAAGCTATTGAGCTGAGCCTTGTATGAGGATGAGCATGCGACCACACACACACACACACACACACACACACAC
>FLSR01004867.1:22165351-22192032 GCA_900092035.1 Leuciscus waleckii
TGTTAGATTTTTTTAAATATATATTTTTTAAATTGACATTATATAATGTAAATAAAAGTATAATAAATCATTTTATATGTTTGCGTGTTATATTAAATAAACAAAAAAATAGAATACAAACATTTTAAATAAATATATACATTTAAAAATATATATTTAATATACAATAAATAAATATATTTTTTTATTTAAAATAATTGTATTTATAATTATTTAAAATATTTTTTATTTAAATACATAATATGTAAATGATACAAATATATCTTTAATATATATTTAGTAGAGTTTTACGATTTAATGAAAGAAAAGCAAAACATTAAAATATATTTTAAATAATTGTATTTAAATACTTATGTCAATGTTAAAATATATATTTAAGAGTTTGACATTTTATTGAAAGACAAGCATAACATGAAACTATGCACTATGCAAACTATTGTGGCTATCTGAATTAATAAGACGTTGCTAAGGTGTTGTTGCCAACAACTTGTTATGCATCAAAGTTTTAACAGAAAGCAGCATTAATAAAACAAACATTCTGATGCCCAACTCTGTCCTCTAGGTATAGCCAGACGTATTACACCCTGCAAATCCTAACTATTCCTGACTTATCCCGACTTTCCTGCACTCAGATCAAGTTCTGGAATCGGTCGGGTTCCCAGGCTCCAGCGGACCTCAGGTAAGTCAGCAGGATTAGGGGCTTTTTCTGCCGAACAGTAACATGACACTCACCTGGACGCCATTGAGAGAGGCGACACCCATGTAGAGGAACACGCCGTACAGGACGGGCATAGGAATGAACTGCAGAGATCAAACATATGAGCGTTAAATACATAATACTGCGTCATCTGTCTTCAAACACATAAAGCAATATTGTACACACATACAGAATCAAAGATTACGTGAAGACAAAAAGTTATGTCCACCGAACACACCCCAAATCCCAACCTTGCCAACATAATATGCTCCAAAAGAGGAGATTTGTGCAAAGCAAACAGTTTATAATGAAACAGAATTTGTGTTATTGACAAAAAGCTCACAGGAATGAAAGCCTCGGTCTCATCTCGCATCCTGGAGTTTTATCCCATTCGAGGTCAATATCCTCTTTACCAAATTGTGATGTTTACAGAGTAAATGTCCAGCAGGGGGCAGTATCTGCACTAACCTCATAGTGTTTACATGGTACTTCCAGGAATATTATAGTACTACTATGGTACATGTCCAGAAAAACATGTATTTTGTGCATGCAAATACCCTTATATATGATGAATAAGATATTAAATGGGGAAAAAGGAAGAAACATGGTGCTTTTTTATTAGTTCTGTCTGATATCAAATATAGAATTTAGAAATACAGCTTAAGTTTCATGGAGATCTGGATAAGGGCATGAGTCATATACGCCTTATAATTCATTCTTATAAAATAACTAGAATTGCTTAAAATACCCTAAGAACTATTTTGTAGACACAATTAATATTTTCTCAAATATTATTTAGTTTACATGACAGCTATGAATCATTATTTGCTTCCTGATATTACAAGCCACAGTCATGAGTCATTCATATTTGTGGTCGGTTTTCCCAGAAGAGAATAGAAAAATGATAAATATGTATACCTGCTAAAAACGTGTGTTTTGTCAACTTTTAGCAGTACACATGAACTCCGAAACCATGAAACGTCTATTTTTATTACACAGGGTTTGTTTTTGTAACATTCTCTCTTATTCTCTTGGACAATGATAAGTATCAGAATGTGAAAAGACAGTATGGATAGAGTTTATGAAATATAAAAGTTCAAACCTTCAGAATGGGGGCCATGAAAACCGACAGGCCCGTCAAAATGAACACCATTTTCCCGTGACTCTTGCTCTCTGTCGGAGAAAAGAACAAGCATGAGCCACGGACACGTGAACATTAACTGAATCTAGAGGATGTTATGTGACACAATAAAGCAATATATGATTTATCAGATATTTAATTTGAGATATTCAGTCCTTTTTGTATTTTTAGCATCAGCTGATAATGTCTGCTTGCTTGGCTGATAATATGGGAGTGTAACTTCCTCCTTGTGACAGTCAATGGATAATGAATGTTAATGGATAATAAACTACTTCTGTTTTCCCAGTTTATTTATACATTGTTTAAATGCCTATATAGTTTTTATTTTAGCTTTAGTTTGAATTAATTTAGTATATCAAGTTAAACTAAATGAAAATGAGAAATGTTGACGTGCAAATAGCTGAAATAATATAAGTTTAAGTGTTTTTATATTTTATTTTAATTCAGTTAACATTTATTTTATTGCAAACAACCAAAAATTATTTTATAGTTATAGCTTCAGTTAACTATAACAACACTGATTTTGAAACTTTATTCAGAAAAGTAAATGTAAATGTAAGTAAATGTATCTTGATTAAGGAATTTTTAGATATTTGTAACTGAAAACGAGACAAAAATACTAGGTTGTTTGGATACGGTTTAATAAACTGTTACATAGCTCCGCCCACAGCTAAATCTCATTGGTCAAAACCACTGTCCTACATAGTGGAATATTAAACACAACTTGTTTAATTGTTTGTGATTGGTCAGATTTGAGGAAGTACTTGATAATGACACATGATGATGCTGTAATCATGTTTTGCATAGTTTAAATACAGTTTACAATGATTTAAAGAGGCTATATGTTGCCAATGTGAGAACAGCTTGCAAAGGAAACTTAAAAAACTAGATCTTTCCCGACTGTCTAAGTTGTCTATGAAAGCCTACGGACTGATTTTTATGTGAAGGACTCTTCTGAACTGAACTATTCTGTACTGTAATGTCAATGTGTCATGCAGCGAAAAGGGATTAATTCAAACTATAGCCAGATATAGTTGATTAATTCAAACTATATAGTCTCAAATATACTTTATAGTCAAACTATCATAACAGTGTAATTTTAATGACCTCTTCTGACGACATGATGCCGGTGAATCACAGATCAAGTGCAGACATATCCACATCTCAATGCTCAGATACTTTCTTAACTATTTACATATTTACATATAGCACATATTTACATATTCATCTAAACGTCGCTCTCAGCAGCGCGGACGACGTCTGGATGTTCATTAATATATCGCTGCAATTTATCTCTAACTTATTTTTACTTCTAAGCAAAGAACAAAAAATAACTTTGCCGTGAGTAAATCGGGGCATTGAATCACGTTCAGTCTCTTGTACGTTTAGACGAGTGCGAGCACGAGAAATAAGTTGCTGGCTGCAGTTCAGTTAACTGCCACGGGTGTCGCTAATAACAAGGGTTTCTGAATTCTACATATAGCCTCTTTAAGCTGTCTTGAGCAAGATTAAAATGTATTTTGGCTTTTTCCTTCACCTGACTCCAAGGAATTTGGGCTGTTCCCCAGGCGCTGAGGTCTCAGTCTCCATCTTGATCGAGTCATGTGGGCGATGAGATGACGGTCGCCGCTACGTACCAGGGCAGGCCCATGAACGAACACAAAATCATGAGAATCGAGACCCAGAACAGGTCCAGGTGGTACCCAGCTCCCTTCTGCACTCAAATGGGAAAAATAATGTAAAATAAATAAGCGCTTTTCCGTATTAAACACCATCTTGTGTTTGAAATGTATTTCCTGTAATAGTGTTTTGCGGTCAGTATAGCTCCACGTGTGCCGGTGTAATCCTCTGATGATAATCCCTGATAATATTCCACAACAGTACCTTGAGCTTGTGCTCCTTGCGGTTGACGATGACTGCTGTGATCTGCTGGTCCATGAAGACGAGGATGGTGACCAGGAGAGCGGGTAACACCGACACCAGGCAAACCCACCAAGGGTTTCCTCCAAATGGGGGAACAAACCAGCCACGATGGGGACTCGTCGGCTATTTAGGGCAGAACACAGGATAATTAGACATTTAAAGATATAATCCCGCTGGTCATACGATGTTAATCACACACTATAATATAATATACTATAAACATCCACTGATTTTCTTTATAAATGTAATATATGTATGCATGTATATATTATAACTTTAAAACTATATAATATTATATAAGTAATGTATTGTATATAAATGTATCTAAATAATGTAATTATATAATTTATAATTATATTATTTATATTATATTACAACATTTATAATATATAATATAAAAGTTATAAAATAAAAGTTATAATATATATATATACACGGTATATCAATTGAACATGAACTATTTCATATACTTGTATTAAATATTTAAATTACACCTTTAAAAAAAAATCCCAAACATATTTCTTTATATGACATTATATTTTATCATATATATGATATTTGGTATTTAATATTTAAATTATTATACACAAAATATTA
The DNA here is from genome assembly GCA_900092035.1 of Leuciscus waleckii. NCBI lineage: Eukaryota > Metazoa > Chordata > Actinopteri > Cypriniformes > Leuciscidae > Leuciscus > Leuciscus waleckii. The sequence continues at coordinate 22,169,710 of FLSR01004867.1, forward strand.
TGTATATTAGAATATATAATGTTATATATATATATATAAATATATAGGTTATATTAATTTTAAAGTTAGATATATTTTGTATATGAATGTATATATTGATTATATATACATATATGAAATATAGTATATTTAATTATACTTTTTTAAGCATGACAAGATAACATTATTTGCAAACATTATATAATATATATATATATATATATATATATATACATTATACAGTTTATGTATATTCAAATAGAAATATGAGCATCATAACAACATTTTAAACAAAATTATCTATTGATCTGTCATGCATTATAAAATGTTTTATGGGTTGTTGACATTACTAATGAAAGCTAATATGAAGTGGACGCTATATTGATTCAGCTTGTGTCAATACAGATTTTGTTGCAACAATGCGACCACAGAATTCTTAACACACACACACACATACACACACACACACACACACACACACACGTATTAGAGGTTTCGGGTGTCATACATCAATGAGCAGTTTGAAGGTATAATGTGGCACTATTAAAGGATTATTGTAACATAGATGGGTCCTCTAAAGAGATTAAACCTTTTTGAAACACATCAGAGAGACTTTAAGTGTGTGTGTGTGTGTGTGTGTGTGTGTGTGTGTGTGTGTGTGTGTGTGTGTGTGTGTGTGTAAACATGTGGTTGTGGGTGTAGTGGTTTTCCTACATCCTCATGCATACAGAATAACCCCATTAAGATCCTCATTAATGTGTGTTGATGACGTGTGTGTGTGTCAGTGTACCGTAGTTGGGAAAAATCTGCTGGTTTTGAACTTCTTCAGGCCCATGGAGCAGGTGTATGTGCCGAAGAACAGAATGAAGGACATCAGCGTGATATCAGGGACGTATTCACATGCTGGTCCGAGCAGCCGACCGCCCCACTCCAGACACTCTGTGCGGGTCAGCGACATCCAGGTCGCGTTCAAGTGATGCTGCGCAGGTACAAACAATTATAATCTTTCTTATCAATAAAAAAAACTAAACAACATTCAGTCTGTTTGTACTCGTGCAACTAGCTAATAAATGGCCGTTTTTAACGTATCTGGGTGTACTGATGCATTGTGGGTAATAAAGTAATAATGTAATAATAAATCACACAAACACAGAGAGCATTTACCTGTCCTGTGCTGTTCATCAGGGCTTCCATTTTCTCCATGTACAGACCTGAACTGTTGCCTTTTGAAAGAAAAACACAAAATATGAGTTTAGCTTTTTATTAAATCTGATATTGAATGCTAGCGTTCAAATTAAATCCCTGAGTTTGTTACTCTGAAGAAAAAATGAAAAAAAAAAGATCGGTATTTTGTCCAGCTTTCCAAAAAGAATATCCAAGTTATTTGCATAATTGAACCATAAACAAAACGTAAAAATGTCATTATAAAAATGAAAACAAAATTAACAATTTGTCAATAGGGTAAAAATTCACTTTTAAATATTATGATATTTTCGGTGAAAACAAGTATTAATATCAATCCATTACTATTATTTTAGTAATATGTTAATATTAATACTTTCCAAATTCGACGACATAAACACTGATTATTTTTGTAGTTTTCTCTCTATTTCACACGTTCGATCTCATTTTCAAATGATTATACTGATTAAAACAAAGTAATTTTTTTTTCAATAGTGCTTTTAAATAATTAGATATTTTCTCTGAAAACAAGTATTGATATTAAAATATAAAATATACAACTATTATTATATTAATTAATATATTATTATTAATAAAATTAAAGTCTTAATACAAAAGCGTTGAAGAAGACATAAATCCAGATGATTCTTCTCTCTGTCACTGATGACCTCACCGTCTGGAGGACTGCAGTGACACCCGTACTGCGTGACCATGTCTATGTCATAGCCGGAGTTGATTGGATGATGGTGAGCCAGTTTGATCATTTTCTTAAAGGCGTCGTAGATGAAGATGAAGCTGATGAGAGCAGAAAAGCCTCCTCAGTAAGCGGGTGAAATACTGCACCAGGAAACTGGCGTCTGTGGCGACCAGGATCAGACACAGAAACCCAGACCACAGACCGATCCACAACCGGAACTCCAGATAGTCGAAGTCATTATCCCTGAACCAATCAGAGAAACACACAGCATCGTTACACACTAACAATCACAACACAGGAGGAAAACAGCCAACCAATGAGAGAATAGAGATACAATGACTAAGAGTATTTTTAAAATGGCATACTACACACAGTGTGCAAGCTTTCTTTTTGCATGGATTACCTGGATAACTTTCTACTTTACCAAAAAACATTACGTGTCACTGATCCCCTAATGCTCTAATAATAATAACTGTGATTTTTAATCTTCAGATTTATGTTAAAATGTGTGTGTATATATATAATATATAAATATACACACACACACATACATATTTACATATATGTATATAGAAACACACACATATATATACACACACACACACACATTATATAAACACAAATTTTTATGTTGGATGCAATTAATCGTTTTGACAGCACTAATATATTTATTTATCTTTTTTTATTTTTTTTATTTTTTTTATACATGCATATAAATATACTTGTGTTACGGACTGAATCCAGACATCTTCATTGATTAAAATGTACTAATCATATTAGTATGCTACATCTTAATCATCAAATATGTTACACTCCATAATTATAGACTCAGCGGATTAGATGGAAACCCTCAGCAAAGCTGAACTGATACACACTGGCAGAAGCAGACATGAAATCTGACTCAATTATTCATAATGGAACATAAACACAGAAACCTGAATCCAGAACAAAAAAAAAAAAAAAAAAAAGGTAAAACACCTGTGAAAAAAATCCATACAGAAATGTCCTTCATATTAACACAGTACATTTGAGCCCTATTTTTACAGACTTTTCTTAACGTTTAATGCATTGTTTTGATTTTGTTGATGAGGAGAGGTGTGCTGTTATGATTTTCACCTGGTGGACCATAAAACTGACCTAACAAAATCCCATAGACTTACACTTTAAATGTGAAACTCTTGATAAAGTCGTGACAGCTCAATTTCGGTGAGTTATCACGGCATATTTAAACTCTTCTGCATTCAGATTTGAGTCCATTCTGTTAATCCATTTCTGCCACATAAGAAAAATAAAACCTTGTAAATCTTGGTAAATCACACGCATGACGTAAATGACATAAAATGTCGGAATTATGACATAAATAAAACATTTGAGAAGTAAAAAAAGTCAGATTATGGGTTTTTTAATCTCATTATGATTTAGTATGTCATAATTTTGACTTTTTATCTCTTAATAATCATGACAGCGTCATAATTTCAACTTTTTTTCATAATTGACTTTAATTTCATTATGACTAGAATGTCATAATTTTTACATTTGAAGTCATTTACATTTTTTGTCATAATTATGACTTTTTAACTCATTTCGACATTCATCTCATAAATATGATTAGTATGTCAATTTCGACTTAATTAGGAATACATTTAATTTCGAATAAATCATAATTTTGACTTTTTAATCTCATAATTTTTTACATTTAAATTTAGATGTGTTTGAGTGTCATAATTATTACTAAGTCTTAATTTCTAATGTACTCATAAATATGACTTGGTATGTCATCATTTAAACTTCTGATGTCATAGTTTTGACCTTTTAAGTCTCATTGTGACTTAGTGTGTCATAAATTTGATTTTTTATCTCTCAATTTTGACTATTAATTTAATAATTTCGATTGAGTTTGTCATAACTTCGAACTTAGTATGTCATAATTCCAACTTTTATGTCATAATTATGATTTACCAGTGCATGATTTATTATTTATTATGTGGCGGTTTCCATAGAATTGTGTCTTGAGTGCATTTCTAACAAGCATGTTTGTATATTTACCTTCAAACACAAGTCATCTTCAAAGTTTATGAAACAGGTGAGAGAAAAAGTCCTTGTGTGCCATTCAGCAACCTGAACCTAAAGCTATTATTCGACGTATCTGAAGCAGGCTTTGTAGGTAAGGGCAGAGGTCACGAAGGATTCCCTTAGAGGGATTTTTTAGAAGTGTAGTTGTGTGATTTTATGTGTGTGTGTGCGCTTGTGTGTAATCTGAGGATATTTATAGCTGATCCTCCTTAGCCTGCGCCATATAAATGCACTGCTAAATATATGTGCAAACTTTGCAGTCACTGCACATGTCCAAAAGTACCATTCACAATCCTGACTATTTATATACACAGTTGTTCGAAGAAAAGCGCTCTTCCTCCCTCTCTCTCTCTCTCTGTCTCCCTCTCTCTCTCTCTCTCTCCCAGTATAGCACGGATCAAATCCCAACATGAAACATGTACATCTGTTTCCAAACACCCGATCTAGGAAACACATAACATATATTTGAAGTGACATGTTTAATAATCAAACAGCTATCCCTGGCCTTTAAATCCCTGAAGCTGTGAACACAATGTCAGCCAAATTTTATTTCCAGGAGCTCCTGAATAAACCCACAATAGCCAAGCCAAATCGGCGGATACCAGTTAAGTACAACACACACAAACTCACAGTGAAAAAGCCTTGAACGGTCTAACCTGCATGTTCTCCGTCGCGTCTCCCAGCAGCCCTCCGAAGGTATGCGTTAGTTACGGTACCCAGGTAAATAAACAAGATGGCAGACAGAGACTGAATGTGGATAGCGTCGTAAAAATCGCTCGCAAAAAATGGGAGTTTCCTCTTGATGTCCAGAATGAGACCCCCGCAAAACCTAGGAGAGATAGGGATTGTGTTTTCTTACTGAAAAATGCTTTCTCAGGCAACAAGTATTTTTCCCATTCATTTTTCCCATAGGGATTTCAAAAAAGTCGTTAAAGCGTTATAAGCCATGAACCAAACTAACCAGCTACAAGGTAAATCATATCATTGCAAACTATGCTTTGAAGCAAAAAATTATTTGAAAATCTGACAAAAATACAAAAGTACAAGACTGTGTACTTAACGGCTCTAGTGAGGGAAAGAACTACAATCCCATGAAGCATTGCGAACAGCATAATCGAATTGAAAACGAGTAGTAAAACTACTCATTTAGAAATGTTGATTATATAAAAATGATATATTTTAAGTTTATTGTAAAACATACATATATATACACATATTAAAGTATTTTGAGAGTAGTAGGAGACGCGATTGCATCATTCGCAGTGCTTCATGGGAGTGGGGGGAGCTAACGAGCTCTTTTGGAGTGTTTTGCTCGTTTCGACAATCTGATTGGTGGAATTTTCTGTACAGCATCATGGGTAATGTAGTTTTTCACCACAAATTCCACTGTTAGCCGTTATTATTTTAAAATTAAGCTGAAATAAATGTGTCCCGAAGCAAATACTATCGATTAACAACCTCGTAGTTCACAGTAGGACTGTCTTTAAAAGTTTGCAAGTTATCGTTAAAAAAATTCATGCCCGTTTATACACTCACTTGCCCGTCATTTTGAGTTCATCACCGACCGCATGGCCTCCGCCGCCACCTGGACTCCCATCATGAGGCGTACCGCCATTCATCTGAAAACCTTCCCCTCCGGCAATAATGTTTTTACTAGAAACACACACACACACAAACTCAGTTTGTTTCATCTGTAATCAGCTGTCATTTAGCTGATTCAATTAACTGTAGACAATGATTGCTGGTACCGTTTATCAGCAGACGGGATGGATTTAGGAGGTTCGATCCTGATATCAGGATCCCACTCTCCCGGAGGAAGAACAATGACTTCATCTAGGAACTCGTCAATCCCTGCCAGAAGGTCGCCACGATCTTTCGCTTTATATGCTATGTCGTGAAACACCTGAAGGGGCCGAAATAAAAACTATGAAAATACTGCAAGCATGCATATAAACACATGAATGAGAAGACTTTCACACACACCTCATCAGACATGAGCGTGGCGATTGCACGTCCGATCTCCCGGTATGAATTGGCCTTTCCTTTGGGCCCCAGCAGAATAAAAAGGAACCTACAAACACAAATAGATATTGTTGTAATCAGGGATTGACATTAACACCAGCCAACACAGCAAAATGGATTCAGTGGTGGCGTGTAACACAGTCACTCCTACTAGCCACTTTGGCTGGTTGAATTTTATATATAATATATACATTTTTCAATTGTAGACTTTTAAAAAAGCATCAGAAAAAATAAAGTAAGTGCTGTCTAGTGTTGTCAAAAAAATAGATTTTTCGGTACGTATTGATACTGAAATAACTAAAACGCTTCCAATATTTATTTTTCGCAGAATATATACACAACACCAGCTGTGCATTCTCTTTCTATCATCTCTCAGAGAGCAAGTTTACACACCTCTCTCTCTCATCTCTCCGACAGCGAGTGACACACAAACCCGCCTCGCTTCACTGACTCGTTTCATTTGCTCCGGGTGAATAATATTGCTGTTACAGGGCCTCCATTTCGACGTGGGATTGTGCGTATTGCGCATAATTTTACTCATTCCCGCAGATTTTGTGCTCACACCCAAAGTGCGGCACATAAAGCCGCTTCAGTATTAAACTGAGTTGTTTTTCATGGCTTATTGCACTTAAACAGTAAAAAACACACATAATGTAAAATGCCAGGCTTGGTAAGTATTCACGTAAACACAGTCTGTTATGTTTTAAGTGAACGTAAGCAGTTGAGAAAGAAAACGCATGTGTAACAGTATAATGGATCCGTGCGTCAGGTCTTAAAGTGACAACAGCCTAATAAACCTGCTGCCAAATTATGAGATAATATTACAAATATCTATATGGCAGTTTTTCCCTTTGGTATCGATGTCAAAATTGTAGCCAGTGAAAACACTGAGTGGCTTTGGTAAAACCACTAAACACAGTGGCTGATGAGCAAAAAAGATATAGTCATGCAGAGGTTGTAACCATAGCAACAGATTTATGAATTATAATGCAATAGTGAGTTGGTTACCGTGTGGGAACAGGAACCTCGGTGAGACCTCCTAACATGACGGACTGCTGAAGACGCACAAACGCCACGAAGGGGGAGTCCAGAAAATCCACCTCCCCGACCAGCACGTTTGACGCCTCCGCATCCCGAGGGATTTTCTTCATGAACTTATTATTCAACTAGACAGAAGCAAAAAGAAAAAAAACACAATTTTCATTACATTCAGTGTGTGCGCTGTTTTAATGTGTTGGTTTGTAGGCTTTTCACACTTGAACTGGGTCATTCTAAACCCTGGGTTAATGGAAACCCTGGGTTATCTTGCTTCCTTTGTCTCCGTATACCGCCGTGATGAATCCGATCAGATGCAACTAGATGAAATATTTCGAATGATACCAATCCACAATCTGATTTCTGACTTGTAATGCTGATGGAGTTTGGGTTCCTCGCCACTGTCGCCTCTGGCTTGCTTAGTTGGGGACTCTTAATATTCAAAAATTTTACTGATCTGACACTGTTGTATGAGAACTGAGCTGGATGATGACATCACGGTTTTCTGCAGAACTGCTTTATAGTGAAATTAAACTAATTGAATAATTGATGATCTTTTACAACGGAACTGAATCCACTGAACTGACTTCAGCTGAACTGAACAAAGACACTCTTTTCTTTTCATAGCTGCAAAGTGAACTCCGTTTGCATCATTGTACAAATATAGTAAATAATCATTATGTATATCTCTATATACCTAGAACAATCTTCAGATTACATTATCTCTTTCTTTCACACATTTGTCAAAAGAAGCTTTATGAGATCATATTTCAGAGGAATATAAAAGTCTGATACGATTTAAGCCGAGTGGAAAGAAAGAAACAAGCTCACAACTACATAAACAAAAGCATCTGAGTCATAAAGCACTTCATTAGCGATGAACACTGACACTGAGATGACAGACAGCCTGGAACACACACACACACACACACACACAGACACTATAACACAAAAGAGGCCTTGTGCTATCAGTGTAATTACCGCAGCAGCGTGAATAACACACAACAGGAGTTCTGTGCATTTGACAAGGCACTCACTCTAATCCACAAATATTGACGCAACTGACGACAGAAGCTATGTTTTGTCCTTGTGTGAAAGACATCCACTGAGTTTCATTGTGCGCTACTTTGTTTGAAGAAAGAGTTTCTTTTGTCCTGTTGCACTCATTCCTGTCCTACTGATGTCACGCCCAGGGCTGTAGCCTTCCTAACCACACTTCCCACAGGAGAAACAGTCATTTATCCTCCCTGTAATGAACTCTCGGTGGGAGAATCTCACAAATCCTGTCAAGAACACACCTGGGTCAGAAGTCAGTATAAAATACCACTCAATTTTAAAGAAAATAAAGCCTGTTTTCAAACCATTAAGACAATATTTTCTTGGCGATGAAGAGCATTTCCCCATAACTCTCATTAGTGTAACGAAAACAACAACAACAACAACAACAACAAATCTCAGTACTAAAATTATTATTATATTATATTAAAATAGTATTAATAATAGTTAATAAAATGTCAAAATATGATATAATATTATACAAAATACATTATATTATTAAATAGTCAAGCATTTACAACTGTTGCTCTTGCATTCTTGTGGCTCAGTGACTCACCTGAATGAAAGGGTCATTAAGTATGCGGTCCTCAGGTGTGAACCACTAAATATGCATGATCGTTGACGCCCACTCCGCATATTGCCTTTCCAAACAGAAAGTGCTTTGCAAAATTCAAATCAATGTATTGTGTTATGTTAATGATAAGGGCAGGGTGATTTTCACATCATTTTGAAGAAAAAACACTAGGCAATGACATCTATTAGACAAAAGTCTTATTGGCACATATTTAGTGTGTGTTTTGTGGTCTTATTTCAGAAACTTTAGTTTTTAGTTTTTTGAATAACCATGCATAAACATTATTCTCTCAAAAATACAATCATGTACATGCATGTTGCTCACATATTATGGTAGCCCTGTTTGTGCTAATAGAGTGTAATTATACCTTTGCCATTAATATGTTTATAAGCAACTGAATAAAGCACAAATGTCAGGGCATGTCAGAACATCTCAAAGACCCCAAAAACCCCTCAGACCTCAGAGGGTTAAAAACAGAACAATATAAGGCTCTTACAGTTATTGAATTACTAAGCTACCCCAAACAGAGCCCCAGGAGAGAAAAAAAACAGACAAAACAAAAACACTTTTGCTCCTGAGCCGCGATTTCTATGAAGTTTGAGCATGTGACTGCTTGTAATGACTCTTAGACATCTGACAAAAGCTTCGGGGCTCGATGTAAACTTAGCGTAAACATTATATAAACATTTTAAGTGAACTCAAATTGAACACCGGCTAACCATAACAGTACCAAACCTGATTTGAACTTCGACGGAACAGTCCTTAACTTGGAGTCCAGTAAACTGCCAGCCGCTGATGTATGTGCGATCGATCGTCACTTTCCCTTACAAGTCAGGTTCTTCAGAATGAAGTCTTTAGCTTTCAGCAGGTCCTTGAAGCTTGACTCTCGTCCATCCTGTGTCGTAATCCTCAAAATTGCAGGGTATCTCAAGTGAAATCAGGAAGAATCCGTATCCGGTCGCCATGAGCTGTAGTGGCTAGCTTCATTTCCATAGCTTTCTTCAAAATATCCTCTTTCTCAGAGAAGTAATGACACCTTACCACAAAGGCGCGCAGTGGCTCATTGTCATCAGTGTTCTGCTGCGAAGAGTGCGGTGGGCTCGGTCCAAGAGTGGGGTCTTCTCGAGGTTCAAGGCCTCTTTCAGGAGGCCGGCCACAAACTCAGTTATCCGTTTGCCGTGCTCTCGCCCCTCTTTAACTCCTGTAATGCGAATGTTTGAGCGGTAAATAAACGAAATTTAACTATTGTATGTCTCCCCACAGGCATCTATTTTAACTAATGGTGTGGTTTCACCACCTTTTTTGCTTCAGAGGGGCACTAGGCAGGGCTGCCCTTTGTCGCCTTTGCTTTTTGCCATTGCCATTGAGCCCTAGCTATCTGGCTTCGTGAGGATGTAAATTTTAAAGGTATAAATCGACTAGGTAGAGAGTATAAATTATCCCTATATGCAGACGATCTTCTACTCTTTATTTCTGATCCAGAGACTTCTGTTCCCGTTATTCTGAACATTTTAAACCACATCGGTAAAATTTCAGGGTATAAAATTAATTTTCATAAGAGTGAGTTGTTCCCTGTAAATACTTTGGCGAATAACCTTGCACATTCACTTCTACCATTTAAATGGGCGGCTGATGAATTTAAGTATCTGGGTATTACTGTGACCAAATCTTTAACTGGAATGTATGTTTCTAATTTTGTCCCCTTACTTAAAAAGGTTGAGTCTGACATGGTACGTTGGGCTAACCTCCCTCTTTCTCTTGCTGGGCGTATAAGCCTAATCAAGATGACTGTTCTTCCCAAGTTTTTGTATTTATTTCAGCATATTCCAATTTTTCTTAAGAAAAAGTTTTTTATGGATTTGGACAAACGAATAATTTCCTTTTTATGGGGAAATGGACCAGCTCGAATTAGGAAATCAGTTTTAGAGCTCCCTAAAAACAAGGGAGGTCTTGCACTCCCAAACTTTTTGCACTATTATTGGGCCTGCAATATCCAGAAAATTGTATACTGGAGGAACAATCTGAATTCTGAACCCCCTTGCTGGGCCTACCTAGAACAGTCCTCAGCACGCCTCTCTCTGCACTCAGTTATATGCTCTCAACTACCATTGCCTACCAACTGAGAAAATGCATTTTAATCGGATGGTGAAAAGTGCCTCTATGAGGTACACTGTATAATTCTGATTCTTGTTCTCTTTTTTCCAGCAGACTTTCCTCTGTTCAGTGTTTATTTAAACAGGAGATTCTCCGGAGGTTGGAGATTTAGCTGCTCCACGTCAACCTTTCTCACTCGTTGTGAAACTAACCTCTGCCACTCACACACCAGACACGCGTCAAAGTAGCCGGAGCAACTTTTCTCGATCGATCTCTCTCCACTGGCTATGTTCTATTGTTCAATAGTTGTTCAAAGTGTTGCTGATTGTTAGTAGTCAGCTGTGTGACTCTGAGATGGTGAACGGGAACATGGTTTGTGTAACATGAGCAACACATTATTAGCTGTTGGATAACGTAGTCAAGCAAAAGGCTAATCTAATTACCGTTATGTGTCTGACGTCGTAAGAGCGATAAATAAAACGCATTACCATTCTAATACATCGACTTGTAGACGGGTCTGCATAATTCACCTTTTCCTCTTCTTCTAAAAGTTTCTGGTTCGAACATATATGGCTGAATTAAACCAGTATTTCCACTTGCCATTGTCCCGCATTTATTGCAGTAAAGTTGAGCGAGTGGATCAGGAATTCTGAGCTGGTGTGAGTGAGTGGAGGCGGGGCTCATTTACATAATCATGGTTCCACGTATACTTAATGAGGCAAGGGTGTAGAGTTACATTCAAGCTAATGTGAAGAATTAATAAAACGTTTAAATGTGAAATTTTGGTGATCAAAGATGAGTTTTAAGGGATACAATTTGTTCATTTTGAACAAAAAGGGTTCATAGTGACCTTTAAGTTAAGCCAGTTACTCCCCAAAACTGAGAGAAACATGATTAAATTGATACTAAATCAGATTAAATAAAATACTAAAGTGTTTCAGCAGCAAATTGCAGAAACCAATGCTTGTTCTGATACATTTCTAATGGTTTCTAGTTCTTCCTGGGAGGGTTTGAGGTTTAATAACCTACTGCATCTCATCAGCAAATTTGATTACTTGCAACTTTGAAACATCAAAGGATTTTCAGTTTCAGTTTTGCACTGTGCGAATGTGATTTTTCTTCCGCCCACAAGGCTGTTAGAAAACATCTGTACGATATGAGCGCAGCATGTGTGAGAGACGTGCTGAAGGATTGATCAGATAGATGCTGACGGTGAAAGTGAGAGGAGAGATGTGGAAACCGATAGAGTGTAAGCGAGAGGTTTATGTGGCAGCTGTGTTACCGTTCTCCTGGTTGGTGAACAGACGACTCGCGCTCGACACGCTTTTTCCAATGTCAGCCAGCGAACGCAGGTTGGACTTCTTGGTCTGGTGGCGATGTTTCCGTAGCAAAGTGTACATGACCATCTCCTTCAGGTCGGCCTTTAGCTGCCCGTTCTCGATCTGACTGTCAGTGATCATTTCTGAAAGACAGAGACCGATTTCATCAAGAATGTACTGGTGCTTTATTAAAGAACAGAAACCGAAACACTAATCTGAAGGTCTTTTGTAACCTCTTAAGAACCTTATACAGCCGAAATGAAGATTGAAGTGCAGTTTTACCAACGATCTGCTGAAGTGAGTTTGCCTCCATGTCCAGCATGATGGTTCCTTTCTCGATGCAGTTTTTCAGCTGGAAGAGCGAGTGAAGAGACAGAGTGGCCACATGGGGTTTACTCCACCGTTCTCCACCCTTCTCCACCTTCTCCTCAAACTTTATCCATCTGAGAGAAACAGAAAACACACTTAAATGTTTAGATAACAGCTGGGATCTTGAAAAAAAATTAAATTAGAGCACCGTGACCCTGTACAGTGACATTATCCCAGGTACTTAATAAAATACCACGATGATAAAAAGTTTTGGGACATTTATCACAATGCCATGTTTTTTCAGAATGACATTTACCACCATAACACCGTGTTTTACCATGGTACATGTAAATATAAATCTTTGTGTGTGTGTGTGTGTGTACATGTTTTTCTATCCCAGTGGGGACTTCTGATTCAAAGTTTTTTTTTGTATTTGTCAAGGATGTATTAAACTGATCAAAAGTGACAGTTAATACATAAATAACCTTACAAAAGATTTCTATTTTAAACAATTGCTGTTATTTTGAACTTTCTATTTATCAAAGAATTTGTATTAATCAAGAAACTGTTTTTTGTTTGGTTTTTTTACATTGATAATAATCAGAAATGCATCAAACAGCATATTAGATCATGTGACACTAAAGACTCTGAAAAAAATCTGATTTGAATCACAGGAATAAATTACATTTTAAAATATACTCAAATAGAAGTTACTTTAAATGGTCAAAATATTTCACAATATTAATGTTTTTACTGTATGTTTGATCAGTGCAGCCTTGGTGAGCGGAAGAGACTTATGCTCTTTGAGACCCCAAACTTTTGAATGGTATATGAATATGGCAATCATTTAATATCATGCTTTTACCATCACTGTTTGCAAGGACATATTATTATTATATATACTTACAATAGGAACACATAAAATATATTTTTTGTTGGTTTAAGCTTATACCATTAGGCAAAAACAGAAGGAGATAGATAGCTGCGTAACTTTAGATTTCTGCTGACTAACTGAAAGCTTTTTAATGTAAAATAAGAATCAAAATGATTCAAAGCTTCTGGCCCTGTTATCAGCTTACCCATGTCTGCTTGAGCGAATATCTGTCTTAGAGAAACGAGACCCAACCACACACAGATATCCCTTAGAGCCCTGTAATCTTGTGCAGAGAGGCTGGTGAGCTGAGTTTAGCCAAGCGTGGGTATGATATCCGAGACAAAAGGATACACACACACACACACACACGGCGGCCTGCAGTTTTGATATGTTACCTGAGCCACAGGTAAACCCAGAAACCCATGAGAACTCTGTGAACTCGGTTTGTGCATCCATCCATCATTCCATCCACACACACACACACACACACACATGCACACACATAAAAACAATGGGCTCTTTGTTAGCAAATGGTTTCATTTCAAAATGAGCCATGTAGATCTTAACATGTAAATCTGGATCATGCAAATTCAAAGAAAGAAACCGTTCCAGGAGCGCCATTTGTGTCCATACCATTTAATGGACTTGAACAAAACACAAAAACCTGCTATTGACTGCTATGTGAGATTAAATATATCCATTCAAAATTGATTATAAACATTCTATTGAAATATTATTTCATGTCATATTTGCAGTTTAATTTGTGTATTTGCATGTCCATATCACCCAAATAAGTAAATAAATAAGTTAAAAAAAGCACTGGTTTTCCCTTTAATAAATCACATTATAAATCACATCTATGTAAACTAAATTAAAATAAAATAAAATAAATAATATTAAGACAATTTATTTATTTATTATATCCAAGAACCCCCGAACCCCATTATTTCTCTCAAAATAATAGTGAAGAGTTTAAAGGTCGTAATGAAAAGGAAGTGACATCATAAAAGTTTTCAGAGAAGCAAATTTCAAAAGCTTGTTCTACTGACATTCAACATCCGTGGTTATTTTTCATGTTTCACGTTCAAGCATAACATATCCAAACCAAGTTCCGCCTTGTCATTTAAAAATACTTTAGCACTCGTTTCATAGAATGACTCAAAAACATGATTTAAGAAATTTCAGAAATTACTAGTTTGCAAGACCTGTGTGTGTGTGTGAGTGGGAGTGTGTGTGTGTGTTCTTGTATATATGGTTTATGAGGACACAAATGTGTATAATGACATGGGTATTACAACGTAAACATGGATTACGAGGTCCTCGTAGACCAAATGGCTTAAAAACAAGAAAATACTAAACTGAATTATTATTTATTTTACATTCAAGAAAAATGCCAAAAGTTTTCTGTGATGGGTAATGTTAGTGTAAGGGATAGAATATACAGTTTGTACAATAAAAAAACACATATAGAAGAGTGTGTGAGTGTGTGAGTAAGAGTGAAAGTGTGTGTCAGTTGATATGTTCGTGGCAGGAAAAGATCATCCGTCACTAAATACACACCGGAAATCAAAACTACTTGGACCAGATGAAAGATGCTTTGTCTTTTTGCTGACGTGTCTTTCCTCGGTTTCTTTGTCTCTTGCTTTTTTATCAAGTTCACAAGTATAACTGAGCCAAAATAGTAAAAATGTTGTCATTATTTACTCCCTGTCATGCTATTTATGTGAAAAACAAAACAGTCTGGAATGATGGCGAGTAAATGAGGGCAAATAGATTTTTGGGTAACAAAAAACAAAAAAAAAGAAAGAATGTACCTCTCCTTAATTCCAGATCTGTTTCTCAGATACATTTTGTTCTTGTGTAATTTATTACTGTTATTCTGAAATCAGAAGGCTTATCTAATAGCATACGTGAGAGGGAACACAGACAGGAATGTGTAAAATCCTAAGATCAGTCAAGTGGCACTAAAATCGTGAGCATTTGGGTAAATGACGCAAGTGTTGAATACTTCTGTTGTTTTAGCGGAGACAAATGAGAGGTCTCCATCTTTCAAGAGTGTGTTTCTGACCTACATATCCGTCTGAGGACAAAATAGCTGGAAATCTGCTGAAGTTAACGAAATTAGAACATGATGCAAAATGGTTAATAAACACAATGATGGGATTCCTGTGACTCAAACAGCGAAAAAGTGTCTGCTAAATGCATCAATGTAAAAATGTGCAAATGAGCCAATCAAATGCCAGAATACTGTGATTTGTTCCATGCAGATTAGCCAATGAAATTCAAGAACTAAACACCTAAGGAACATAAAATTAATTCGGAATAGTATACAAGCATGCTATTCTTACCATTTCTGCAATATAAAGTTATGGCAGAAACAGAAAGAGTGTATGATGACACGCTATTTTGAATTAATACTGTTCGATATTAGTATTCTTTAATACTAGTTAGGGTGGATAGTGTGCTAATTGGGGTTCAGGGATAATAGGCTTTAAAAATATAGCACACTATTCTATTTCTGCAATATAAAGATATGGCAGAAACAATAAGAGTGTGATTCTGAAATAAAACAAGTATTGCATCGCAATAATTCGGACTGAATAGTATTCGAGATTAATACTATTTAAGGTTAATATTATGCAAATTGGGATTCATGGATAATTAAAAAATTCAAATATTAGCAGACTAATCTTACTATTTATGCAATATAAAGATATGGCAGAAACAGCATTATAATAACATGCTATTCTGAATTAAGACAAGCCTCGCATCTTAATTCGCATAGTTTTCGCCCGAATTTCAGTTCAAATAGTTATAGTTAAACTATATTGATATAGTTCGATATAGTATTCTTGACTTGGGTGTGAAGTGTGCAAATTGGGATGCTGGGATAATAGGCTAGGAAAAAAAAACTATTTCATAACAGTAGAAGAAGACAGTTTACATTAACCACTATAGCGCCCCTTGTGGCCATACTGAGAATATAATGTAACATGGACTGTGAAGATCTGTGAAATCAAGATGCATTTTTGTCTAAATCTTCTGTTTAAAATATTTCTTGAGTGTTTGTACACTTTACCTGGCCGTTTCCTTCCACTCCATCTCTTGACCGTCGACGGAAAGAAGCTCGTCGAGTTCGGTGAAGAGTTGCGGTGGAGGTGGGCCGCTGTCATCTTCCCCCAAAATAAAGCGGATCCGCTCTGCTGCCGGAGAAACTGATGAGGAAACAACAAACAAGGTGTGACAGGCCAGCTTATAACATAAAGACAAGCCAATACAATCAAACTACAGATCATATACCAGAAACAGACAATTACACAACAGGACAATAGCACTCTGTCTGCTTGAGGTGGGAATGTAATAGAAATAGAAATAGATTGTTTCCTGCATAGGTGTTATGTAACATCAAATGAATGAGCTTTCTTGTAAATGTGAGTGTTACACCCAAAAAACAGTCAGTACGAGAGACTTTATTTCCTGGAGAAACAGAAATAGATAGTGTTGCGAAAGCAGACTGAGCCAGAACTGACCCCTCTTTGAGATTTCAATCTGAATTTGACAGGGAAGTTGCCTTGAGATGCAAAGCACAAAATACATGCATGAGGAAAATGCATGAGGGAGCCTATGTCAGCATTTCTCATAACCACACTGTTGTATACTGAATGTTATAATGTGAAAGTTGCGCCACATCTTTTCTAAACGTGCACACGTTTAAATTACAAAGACTTAATTCTCTGCACAGGCAAGGCCTTTTTTAAAGGTAAAACTAGACAAAACAAACGGGTTAAGATGAGACTTTTGGGATACTGATGAGATCTGTGTCTACGTCTGGAAATTAGGTCCAAAAATACAGTGATTTCTGTGATTCTGGCCTTCCCTGCTAGTTAGGGAAGTCAGCACATGGGGAAATCTCTCGTTTGCATTGCAACAGGACTGGATATTTTGATTCAAAGTCTGCATTGGGACATACCAAGTGTATTTACATGTGTATCAAGATCAACGCATGTCATGCATGTGCGCAGATGTGCATGCTTCTTTTCAGTCTAGCCTCAGGTCAAGGTAAAGTTGTGTGTGTGTGTGTGTGTGTGTGTGTGTGTGTGTGTGTGTGAGAGAGTGATTAAAACTCTCACTCTCTCTCTCTTACACACACACACACAAGTACAACTAAATACATATCAAATCATGTCATGCATGACTAATATAGCTATAGTTAGCTATGAATTTCTGACTGTTTATGTCTTTGTCAAACTCATAATTTCAAATGGTCAACTCAGAATTTTAGGTAAGTTCTGAATTCTTCCACTTAACTGTTGTGACATCAAATAAAAGCAACTACTTTTCTTAGTATTTCTCATCACATATCAACACTGCAGTAGATGGATCTATTTTGGCTTCTTTCGAATATCTTTCAGCAAGAAATGTAAAAAAAAGTTAAAATGCGCGACTTAAAAAACATTTATGATTCTGCATTTAAGCAGCTTTATGACATATAAAGAGACATATGTGACCCTGGACCACAAAACCAGTCACATGGGTAAAAAAAATTTAAATTTAAATTTATACATCACATGAAAGGTGAATAAATAAGCTTCATTGATGTGTGGTTTGTTAGGATATGACAATATTTGGCCGAGATACAACTATTTTAAAATCTGGAATCTGAGTGTGCATAAAATCGAAACATTGAGAAAATCTCCTTTAAAGTTGTTCATTTATGTTCCCGGATTGTGCTGCATTTACTCACAAAAATAAATGTTTTATATATTTACAGTAGGAAATGTACACAATATCTTCATAGAACATGATCTTTACTTAATATCCTCATGATTTTTGTCATAAAAGAAAAATCTATATTTTGACCCATACAATGTATTGTTGGCTATTACCACAAATATACCCGTGCGACTTGTGACTGGTTTTGTGATCCAGGGTCACATATTTGTTTATTTGATGGTCAGATGTGATGAAAAGATGCTCTTTGCATCATCTCAAATCTTGCTAGAGAACATGATCATCAGATTTTGTTCATATCAGTTCCAGTGCTGCCGTCATTGAATCAAACGAGACAAACCGAATACTGAGGTTCAGTATTACATTTTTAACACATTTGTTTAGCACATTTGGAGCATGCTATGCTAATCTAAGCTAAACTAGTCAAAGCTGGGGGATTGTTGTCCTCCCTCAATGGCCTGAAAACAGCCCCTCCGGAGTAAATAAGGCCATGGTGTACATAACAGAGAGAGGAGAAGAACATCCCTTTGGCCCACGCTTAACTCCATGCCTCCTAACCTGAGCTAAAAGTTAACACCTCTTACCACAAGTGGCTAGAATTACCCATTATACACTAGCTAGGAAAATCCTCAACACTGAAACTAGCGGTATTGTTGCAATCAGCTGACCACTAATGCTAAATCCAGCCACAAATCCAGGCCATGAGAAGCTGTACAAACTTTTGTGCGAGAAATGTGTTTGTTAGTTTAACCCAGTGACTTACTGTAAGTAATGACTGTGTGAAACGTGTGATTTCTGCGGTCTCACACGATCTACAGTCGAAGGAGCGATTGAGAGGTAGAATGGGTTCACAGAAGATAAGCGCAGATAAAGGTGACTGTGCACTTGTTTAGCTTGATGCTTTGCCTTTTCAGCCATGCCACTGATAAGGAGAGATTAGCACACACAAAGACCTTTAACTGAGGCTGTAAGGACCGCTTTATCTCGTTCTCTCTCTCCATCGCTCTCTGATTCTCCAGAACATCAAGAAGTGCTCTGGGATAATCTGTAAAATAGGTTTTCTTCTAAGACATACTTGTAGAAATGTGTATTGGTTTTTTTAAAACACGAAAGGAGATGTCTGAGCTGCTCTTTTCCTTGCAAAAAAATGGTGACTATACTGCCAGAATCCCCAAAAGGTAGTATAAAAATATAATTATAGTCAATAAGACTACAATCCAAGTCTTGTGAAGTAACATAATAGCACTGTGTCAGGAATAGTTCAACATTTAAGTCATTGTATACTAGTCATGTGACATGCGCATGTGACATTTCTGCCTAACTTTCACTGGTGAAACAAATGAAATCCACACTTAAAAAGGAAAAACCTTTTTACAAACCACATACCAGCAACAAAGTCCCTTTAGGGTGATTCATTTCACTCTGCGGCCGTCTCTGAAACACCCCTCGGGCAGCTATTTCACTCATTCAAGTACAGCTGCTGTCTCTTAGAATGAGGAAATATCAGATTCTCCAAAGCTGTTCATCAAGTTTATGAATAAATTTCATTTTTGAAATCACCAATGAAACCTGACAACAACGGTCTCATACATTTTGTTTTTTAAATGCACAAATCACGACAAAAAACCCAGCATTTTTACAGTCTAGAAGAGCGCGTCTCAGAACACTGACTGGCTGCGTCCGATATCGCATACTCTCTTGAGTAGGTACTTATTTTAAATACGGAACTGCTAAATAGTATTTATATAGTATGAATGTGTGTTGTATGAATATAATCTGGATGTACTACATTCACAATGTTGTCATGGTCATGTGACCTACCAGCGTCAGTTGCGTCGCTTCACTGCCATTCATAAATCCTCTCCTGTGGCCTAATGAGATAGTAAAGTGTCCATAGTATGCACACTTCAGAATTGTATTGGCCATCACCCTGTAGCCCAAGACTGGTTGCCCACTGAAGCTAAGCAGGGTTGAGCCTGGTTAGTACCTGGATGGGAGACCTCCTGGGAAAACCAGGTTGCTGCTGGAAGAGGCATTAGTGAGGCCAGTAGGGGGCGCTCACCCTGTGGTCTGTGTGGGTACTAACGCCCCAGTGTAGTGATGGGGACACTATACTGTCAAAGAGCACCGTCCTTCAGATGAGACATTAAACCGAGGTCCTGACTTCTGTGGTCACAAAAATCCCAGGATGTCTTTCGAAACGAGTAGGGGTTTAACCCCGGCATCCTGGCCAAATTTGCCCCTTGGCCTCTGTCCATCATGGCCTCCTAATCATCCCATATATATATGGTGGTTGAGGAGATTCCCCCCTTCTATGTAAAGCGCTTTGAGTGCCGAGAAAAGCGCTATATAAATGTAATGAATTATTATTTATTATATATACCCAGTGCCCTCTCTCTCTCATGTATGCCGACCTCTCATACTCCCCCCTATATATATATATATATATATATATATATATTGGCTTCATCACTCTGTCTCCTCTCCACCAGTAAGTGTGTGTGGTGGGCGTTCTGGCGCACTATGGCTGCCGTCGCATCATCCAGGTGGATGCTGCACATTGGTGATGGTTGAGGAGATTCCCTCCTTCCATGTAAAGCACTATATAAATGTAATGAATTATCATTATTATTATTTTGCCGATAGTAGTAGGTCATCTGGGTATTTTTTGCCTACTCTTTTATGAGTACTGTCAATTTGGACATACTTCTTTTGTCACATACTGTGTATATATATATATAGTAGGGAAGTATGTGATTTCGGATGCAGCCGAAGTTCTAAAGCAACCGGAGCTTCTAACCGCTGCTGTGACGCAATGACTTTAACAGTTGCCAATTGGCTTTTTTATTTAAAAAGCTGGACTTTATTCTGCTATATTGGGCAATGCACTTTCTCCCATTCGTAGTAATATCAGTGCAGTCTTTGTATATCTAAAGTCTTTGTCTACATACTATTTTGATCATATCAATAGCGCAGAGATACAGGAGCAGTTTTTCTTCATTTGAGGGCCGTGTGTCACTTACTGAGTGGTTTGAGGATGCTGGAGGAGGGATCATCTGTGTTCTCTGTGTCCGATTTGTCGCTCACGTTTTCCGTCACACGTTCCCTCTTCTCTTTGTGATTGGATCGTCGTCTGTGTCGCCGGCGGCGACGGTAACTCTTAGGCACATGAACGCCAATGTAGACTGTGTGATGACCTACCACAGGCACAAGGCATGGTAAGATTACAGGATTACCAACAGACACACACATACACTCTTACAGATACACAGATACATACATATCAGAGTGACAGGTTATAAATTAAAGCCTAAAAATAGATGAACAGATAACCAGATAAAGAATAATGATGTCATTGCTTTTGTAAACACAGCGTTTTTTCTGTTTAATATGTATGCCTGCTGCTGTCAATGATTATCCTGCCAATGTATAATCGATTTGATGGAAGCCGAAAACTTGGGGAGAAAATCTGCGGAATTTTGCAATATGGATTTCAACATGGAAGATTGTGTTACTCAGAGTTGAGACTTTTTACAGTATCAAAGCAAAAAAAAAGCAACCGTATAAGACATTTATTTTCAATAAGAGTTGGTCATTTCCAATGCTCAAGTTCAACTTAAAGCTAAATAGAAATAATAATTCATATTACAAATAATATTAATATAATTCTTATAAAAAAATTATAATATTCAAAACTAATCACCTAAAACTATTAAAAATGACAAAGCACATCAAATAAAATAAAAATTTAATTAAACAAAAAGAAAAGCTAATTCAAAATATTAATAAATACTGTAAATAGTAAAACAACACTGGTGTGATGACAACCAATAGTATCGCATTGTATTCACTTTCTAAAGTGTTTGCACGGGTGAAACAGGAAAAATGTCAAGATGACATTAGAAAAAAAGTCATTTCTGAGTTAAATTTTTACAACATTTCTTTTCTTTGGAAGAACAGGTACTGATAAATCATTCCTAATGAGACCAGGAACATGTGTAAGAAGGAATATCAGTCTGTTTGTGTTGGCATGCATTTGTGTTTTTTTCTGAGGGGAAAACTGACTCACACTTGTTATCTCACACTTGTTAGATTATAGATAAATGGCAACAACTTCCTGTACAGCTGATCAGGCAGGAAATGGTAAAACATCTCCAGGAAGTGGATGTAAAAACAGAAAGCACACAGGCTTAGATGAACACACACTCACAGAACAATATAAGACTAATTGCTCATCATTTTAGTCATCCATCAATCATGCTTTAGTCATCCTTCATTCATTTCAGGTTTGACTTTAAACAAATACGTCCACCAGACGTTATCTGATAGCACTAGTGTGTGTGTGTGTGTGTGTGTGTGTGTGTGTGTGTGTGTGTGT
>FLSR01004867.1:22192486-22290827 GCA_900092035.1 Leuciscus waleckii
CAGACTGGACCATCTGACCAATCAGAGCAGAGTAGATCAATCACAACAGACTAGGCCATCTGACCAATCAGAGCAGAGAAGACCAATCACAACAGACTGGCTCATCTGACCAATCAGAGCCGAGAGGCTCTCAGAAAGAAGGGGTTTAGAGAGACAGAATCCTTTATCGAGTCATTTTAGACACTGTAAAAAAAGAGCTGATGCTACAATGCATATTGTGAGAAAATTAGTGTTTTCTTTTTCTTCTTTTTTTACCTTGAATGCAGGTAAACCTATTGTTGGAGACCGCCAAAACAAAATAAGTAGCGTTTAAAATAGCATAATGGGGCACTTAATAAAATGACTAACTCCAAACATTTGAACAGTAGTGTATATCATATAGGCCGGACAAGACTTTTACTTCAGAAACAACTAGCGAGAAGAACAACTGTTTACTTTAATACATATTCTCACTTCCTATTCTGTTATTTTAGTTTCTCTCTGACACTTTTATCCATGAGGTTATTTAGATTCACAGCTGGTCTCTGTCTCCTTTATGCATGTATATCTCTTCATTTCTTACACTCTGTTATACAATCGTTTCATTGAAGCATGTATTATCCATCCTCGCTTACGGGGAAGTGAAGATTTCACAGTATTTATCCCTCCTGTCACTCTTTACTTCATTTCCTGTGTTCTTCAGAATGACAAGCAAGGCCCAGGTGGTCATGTAACCTGTTAGATGAGCTATGTTATCTTGTGATTAATATACGTTAAACATGAGCTGGATGTACTGTAATCTCTGTGTTTATAATAACCCCTCACACACCCAGAGGAAGCCACACTGCCACATGGACATAAACTGATGGATAAGCATTTGACAATCGGATTTCTGGCAGCGCATCAACTCTCTGCATTTCAAACTAAATAAAGTTTATTCATCCCTAGTGGAACACGAGCGGGAAATAGAGCGCGAGATGTGTTTAACAGATGTTCATCAAGTGGTGCGACTCTCTCGAAACGTTCTTGATCATATTTCACCCGTAAAAGAAACAATTAAGATATTACTCATATATAGCCTACAAATATAGCGCTTCATATTTTTTACATATTTTTGCATTGTGATATAATAATTATTAATATTTTTTCCTCATAACTGTGATGAAAAAATAAGAAATGTTTGATTTAAATATAATGAACAAATTAGACAATTAAATTGTGTGTGCGTATATATATATAGCAATATATTTAGTTAATATTAACCATATTGCCTTTAATTTATGCTTATGCAAATAAAAAATTCTGTAAAATAAATAAATTCGGGGGGAAAAAAGAAAAAAGAAATAACTAATATATGTATACATACAGTACCGGTCAAAAGTTTGGAAACATTACTATTTTTAATGTTTTTGAAAGAAGTCTCATCAAGCCTGCAGTTATTTGATAAAAAATACAGGAGAAAAAAACCTGTAATTTTGCAAAATATTATTACAATTTAAAATAATGGTTTTCTATTTTAATATGCTTTCAAAAAAAAAATTATTCCTGTGATGCAAAGCTGAATTTTCAGCATCATTACTCCAGTCTTCAGTGTCACATGATCCTTCAGAAATCATTCTAATATGATGATTTACTACTCAGTTGAACATTGATCTATATAATATTCATTGTATGGTTATATTTATAATACAAAATAATACATATTAATAATAATATTTATTGTATCGTTTTATGCTGATAAAATCTTAAAATTTGTGATTTGAGAATCACATTCAGAATAATGAAAAATGACGACTTTGACGATCTAAAACATCTCAAATGCATTTTGATGATGTAAAATATATAAATGTGCTTAATTGTCACAATAAAAAAATTTAAATTAAAATAGGTCTTATGCTCTTTATGAAAATGCTTGGGTGTTTGGAGGAGAAATATGACATAGTAGAACTATAAACTACAACCACAAAATCATTTACCTATGGAGACACTGATCAAACACACCGATGGATTTGTTTATTACAGTTTATGATATGGAAAATCATGAGACCTGGGCAGAGGAATGTCATGAAGCTAAAGTAAATACAAGCAATAAAGGTGTGTGACTGACTGACGCACAAGCTCCCAGCAGCCCTAGCACCATGTTTACTCAGAGGTGGGACAAATGACAATCATAAACGACACTGATATCGACAAGGAACATTATCTCCTCCTGCCAATTACACACGTGATCTCAGAACCTGACGTGGTTTACAGAGGCGATCAATCAAACAGCCAACAAGGTGTTGTCTATAACATACAAATGCTTCCTGGGGGTCAAAGGTCATGTTGAATCTGACACCTGAGGCTGGGGAAGTGGTTTATTAGGTGCTTGAGACAGTCATTGAATATAGTCCTTGAGGTAAACTTGAGTTGTGACATGTCTATTAGGCTAAGTTGTAAATTTAGATACTACACTAAATACACAACAACAAGCACAGTTTGGCTCTCGTAGCAAACTCTCACAGCCACGTCAGCAAAGAAAGAGTGAAAGAATGAAAGAATAGCAACATCATTGTGTAAGTGGGATTTCAACCGAGCTTTTAATAAGACCTTCTGATCTTTAAATCCTTCTCATATGCTCTAATTCCTCAAATGTTACGGCTTCTGTGGGAACGGCACTTTGTTTCGGTTTAATCCGGTTTAAACTACTTGCCAATTTGGTTTTTGTTGTTTGCAATTAACTTTATGATCCAAGCAACAAGTCATTTCAAAAGTAACAGGATTGTTAGTTGTTAGTAGATTGCCAGATATGCGACTACGCATTAGTCCAGCATTTATATTTAGCTTTTAGCATTTAACATGAGACCAGATCACGACCCGCAGAGAAAAATATAAACATCTTGAGAAATCACCGAGCCACTGAGGTCAATTCAAATGAATCACTTAACTGAATCTGTTGATGAGATTCACATATTAAATTGATCAAAAGTGACAGTAAATACATTTATAATGTTACAAAAGGTTCTTTTGACCTTTCTATTTATCAATGAATTCTTAGGAAAAATGTGTTTCCAGCATTGATAATCAGGAATGTTTCTAAAGCAGCATATCAGCATGTTAGAATGATTTCTGAAGGATCACATGACACTGAAGACTGGCGTAATGACAGACTTCTGGGGGCCGCAAGCAAACTTTGTCCTGGGGCCCCTGACAATGCGTTCATAACAGCCCCAAAATGACCCCCAAGCAAACAATGGGTTAAAAACCAAATGAAATAAACAGTTTAGCTTACTAATAATAATAGCCTACTATACAGAAATTGAATTAAGTAATCAAATGTAATAAAACTGTATAGTCTTCTTCACCGTATACATTAATTCTTATTAAAGTTACTAAAGTTGTTCAGTGAAGAACAGTGAATGATTCTCTCGTTGTTGTTGTTGTTGTTTGTTGTTGTTGTTGTTGTTTGATTAAGCGATGTCACGCGTTTTTTAGGCCAAAACATTTTGTCACACACAGCAAACATCTCCTCACTATCCGCTAGCCACCTGTCCCCTGAACACACTGTAAAAAAAAACGCGCCCTCTGTAGACGGCCCAGGCTCCACAAACGGCAACAAAAACAAACTGGGCCAACCCGCACCACGAAACATAACAAACTGTTCCAGCCAATAACCGACAAGAAGGATTTGGGGGGTTAGTGCACGGATGAGGAGGAGGGAGGGTCGAGCTAGCTTCCGTCTTGTTAGACAATACTTCGAACGTGAACAAGAAGTGACTCACCCAACATCACTTAGAGCACCTTTAACATTAGATGACACAGACAGCAGGTTTATTAGGCTGCTGTCACTTTAAGACCAAATGCACAGATCTAATATACTGACAAGCATTCGGTTACTTTCCCAACTGTTGATGTAACCGATTGCGTTTAAGTGAAAACTCGCCAAGACGGACATCTTGACATATTTGTGTGTTTAAAGGAACTGTATGCAAGAAATGTATTTCAATTAATCATAAAATGGCCCTGATATGTCACTAGACATTAAGAAATCATGTTCATATCAAATACTTATATCACTGACAACAGTAGTCCGGCCAGGATATTGTCATTTAAAAGTGAAGTTGCAGCCCTCAACTGATGTTGATGTTGTCATGTTGTGTTTTGGCCTGATGCTCCACCCTCCGCCTATCTACCAATCACGAAGTCAGTAGTGTTTCGGCATCCGGGTTGCCAGCTCTGCTCTAGTTACCACAGCTGCAGCTACAAACGTGTCGGATAAAAAATGCCAGCCTATCTGGCAACCTCGAGACAGGGGGGAGGGGGAGGGGATACACCGCTCTACAGTAATTTGAAAGTGATTGCAGTACCAGTTTTGGCCACAATCTTACATCCGGTTCCTTTAATGCTAATCGGTGAAGTATCCCTTTAAATCTCAAATTGACAGTTTGACAGTTGAGCCCAAGCCTCCTTTTCTAATTCTAAAATGTCACTTTAGAACTAGTAACGAAGGAACTTTGAGTCGTATTTGTTGTATTATGTAGAGTATTATGGTATTATGAGAGAGAGATCGACTAAACGAGTGTATTACCTGCATCTGATGTAGCATTCATTCTTCAGGTCGATGTTCATAATATTATATCCAGCAGCCATGTCACCCTGTAGCCCAAGACTGGTTGCCCACTGAAGCTAAGCAGGGCTGAGCCTGGTTAGTACCTGGATGGGAGACCTCCTCAGAAAACCAGGTTGCTGCTGGAAGAGGTGTTAGTGAGGCCACTAGGGGGCGCTCACCCTGTGGTCTGTGTGGGTCCTAACGCCCCAGTATAGTGATGGGGACACTATACTGTCAAAGAGCACCGTCCTTCGGATGAGACATTAAACCGAGGTCCTGACTCTCTGTGGTCATTAAAAATCCCAGGATGTCCTTCGAAAAAGAGTAGGCGTGTAACCCCGGGATCCTGGCCAAATTTGCCCCATGGCCTCTGTCTATCATATTGATTGATTGATTGATTGATAGATAGATAGTGTCCTTCCAAGTGAAGGGGGTGGTTGTGTGTGTGTGTGTGTGTGTGTGTGTGTGTGTGTGTGTGTGTGTGTGTGTGTGTGTGTGTGTGTGTGTGTGTGAATATTTAGCATTTATTACTGAGGACAGATTTTTTCATTTGTTACATTATTTATTAATCTTTGTTAACGCTAAAATACACCTGTTCATTGTTAGCTCAGGTCCATGGAATAATATTAGCAGGTACAACTTTTGATTTTAACAATGAATTGAATGTTAAAATTAACTAAGATTTTATAAGTATTTTTTATTAATAGTTCATACTAATGTAGTTAAATGAAAGCATAAAGAGTGCAACAGTCGGAATCCAGAAGCAAAAACTCAATTCATTTTCTCCATAGGGAAACTGATTTTTAATGGTAACTTATAAAGATTTAAAGACAGCCCTACTGTGTGCTATGAGGTTGTTAATCATGGTATTTGCTTTTGTTGAAGTCATCAGCCTACATTATTTCAACTTACTTTAAAATTATCAGCGGAATTCGCAGTGAAAAACTACATTAATGATGTACAATTCCACCAATCAGAGAGTCAAAATTTCAAAAAAATATCTTCTTAGCTCCGCCCACTCCCATGAAGCACATGTAATCGAGTCGATCTACCTAAAACTATTAAATATTTGCATTATATATAACGTTTTTATGCTGTTTTCAATGCTTCATGGGAATGTAGAATCCCTATGGGAGAAATGAACGGAAAAAATATTTCCAGAACCAATGCTGCTGAAAATAAGTGGATGGGCACTAGTATACATATCGTAAAGTGTCACAAGAATAAAACACTGTGATTGGTCACTTTATCAATCGAATGTCCTCTCCCTCTTGATGTGACTATAGATGACGAGCACAAACCACCATAAACCAGCCTGGACTAACAGAGACATTCATGCTGGTCTAAGCCGGCTTCCCAGGACGTCTGTGAGTTCCTCAAATAACTGCAGCAACTGAAATAAGGAGAACTTTAAGCTTCACTTCCCTAAAAAAAGTAGTTTGCAGACCCCCACAGAATGAAATACAGGAGACCAGGGTGTGTTGAGTCTGTCCTCTCCATCTTCTGTCATCTACACCTATTTTCCTCATTCCATGTGTAATCTCTCTTCCTGTCAGTCAATGTCACACAGCCATTCTTTCCTTTAAGTACAAGGCTTCCTTTGTTTTCTACAGAACTTTTTCTGTCTTCTGTCTCTTCCTCATATTATGTTCTCTCCATTGTATTTTCTCTCTCTTTCTGTTCCTCTTTCTATCTACATCTCCTGCACACTGACAGACGGGATCAGGATGCAAGGATCTAGGAATTAACCCTTGCTTCAACAACTTACACAACACAGTGGTATAGTCCGATCACAAACAAATGAATACAAAGTTGTCGAATTAAACTAATAAACAGTGTTCTATAGCAAGAAACAATACATTTCCTTTTAGAAGTCATTTGTTTTGGTACATATAAAACATTCTTTGTTTAGAAATAAGAATTGAGGATTTTTTTTTTTCATTTTAAAGAAACGCTTTACTTAAATTTCAAACTTAAACTGTCATAAATCTTGAAAGCCTTGAAACACATACTTCAGTTTGGTTGCTTTTTAAAGACGACACTTGGCAGATTATTGCACAAGGAAAAAAAAATTTAGTAAAAAAACATTATAGAAGTTTAAGTTTATTATTACAAAAATAAAAATGCTCAAAAACACTATTTTTGAAATACAATACATGAAATACATATTTTCCAAAACATGTTTACTGTAAAACTATGAAAAATCAAAGCCAAAAATGTAAACAAGTTGTGCTCCAAATTTGAGGTTGATATCTCTGCATTATGAACACCTTTATAATGCATTATACATAAAGTATAAGTAAAGTGTTTAAGTAAAAAGTTCTATATGTTTTATATACATATGAAACATACTCATATTTCTTTCAAATGAAATTTACAAATAAAATTCTGATTTTTTAAATCTTTTTAACATTCATATAAAAACTGAAATTAATTTAAAATGCTTAAAAAAAAAATCAATTTTAATTCTAAATGTGACTAAAATTTATGGGTGAAAGAAATAATCTCTTATATCGTCTGATGTCTGTTACGTAATTTGGTTGAAGTGTAAAACATTAATAAACCGGTGTAAATCTCTCTCTGTCACGCAGTGGCATGATGGCAAAGTTAATTTAGAAACTAGGTCAACACTTGTTTAGCATAATGAAATGATGTTTGTTAATGTTATGAATGATTATACAGTGCTACTGAAGATTATACAGCAAATTACAGAGCATTTCAAGCATTTATAAAGGGGTCATAAAAGAGACATTCCCTGATCTAACAGATAAATGAAACAATAAAATGCTTTTACAATATTTTAGTCACCTTGCACAGAAACTCTGGAATAACCAAGGAATTCCACACACTTCAGCACTTGTCACTTAGACATCAGTCAGTGAATATTTGCGAGACAAGCCTAAACACACAGTGACCACAGGAGTCAAACAGTGATATGAACTTCCAAACGCCTAAAACACATGTCTGGAAGAGACCGCAGGATCCCAACAAGATCCCTAATCGTTGACATCTTTAACTGGCAAAGAGGAGAAACACCGGGGTGATTTATAGGACAGGAACTAATCCGAGACATCGAGCTGAGACAATCAGGAGTCAGAATGACAAGTCATTGATTTAAAGTCAACATGAAACAGCAATCGTAACATATTGTTATTTCCAAGTGAAACAGGATATTAAATGAGAAAAAAAATTGACTTGATTTTAATAGGACTTGATTGGTTGAACTGGTCAAAAAAATTTAAGGAACAATGGTAATGCTTCAGTTACAAATCTATCATTATTTGTTATTATTGCCATGTAACATGTAATATAATCGTACATCCGCCTTGGCCGTACAGCAGTTTTTTTATTATTAAAACACAGAAATTACATGTTTTCCTCTTTTTTTTTTTCTTTTTTTTTTTTGACCATGTACCACAAAACCAGTCACACGGGTAAATCTTTTGAAATTGAGATGTATACATCAAAGCTGAATAAATAAGCTTTCAATTGATGTGTGGTTTGTGTTATGATAGGACAATATTTTGTCCGAGATACAACTATTTTAAAATCTGAGGGTGCAAAAAAAATAGAAACATTAAGAAAATCTCCTTTAAAGTTGTCCATTTATGTTCGCGATTGGTTGCATTCACTCATGAAAATAGATGTTTTATATATTTATGCTAGGAAATTTAAAAATATCTTCATGGAACATGATCTTTATTAACATTCAAATGATTTTTGGCATAAAAGAAAAATCTATATTTTTGTCCCATACAAAAATGGGACATTTTGTGGCTGTTGCCACAAATATACCCGTGCGACTTGTGACTTGTGGGTTTTGTGATCCAGGGTCACATATCATAGTTATCAATTTATTTATTTATTTATTTTATGTGTGTGTGTGTGTACACTATGGTAAAACTATGGTATTGCCAAAACTATAAAAAAAAAATATATATATAGTGTGTGTGCGCATATACACACACAACTTTCACCAAATGCCTGTAAATCTAGCAGCTGTGCGTCAAACTCCAGAACCTCAAGTTCACATATGAAATCAGCGCTGCGCTCCTGATAATAAATCCTTCTATTTCAGAACACACAGCGTATCGCTATAAAAACCCAGCGGCTCAGGGCCACTTCTGTCCGCCATTCACAGGCGAGAGATGACCTCACTCTCAAGGAGAAAAAAAGAGATAGAAGAGTCAAGGCGAGCATTTCTGAGGGCAGAGTCTACAAAGGACATTCCATTGGGACTGCATTTCCCCCTTGTGAAACTTCCTTTCACAATACCTGTGCAGGTGAGACAGACAAAGCACCAGGAAGATGTTCGGAGTGATGTCTGTGTGCTTTCAGACAGTCAGAGGGAGGGAAAGAGCAGTCACGTACAGCTCAACAGGTGTACAACTGTCGCACTTATTCAATGCTGCCGTACACACAGACAGATTAGCCTGTTTAAGTTCAGGATAGGAATCAGGAAAAATCACACACTATGAAATCCCTGCTATCTTACTTTCCTTCAGGTGTGGTGGGATCATTTGACAGCTTTAGATTCTGAAAGACAGATTCAAATACCATGGTGTCATCAATGATTTTGTGAACCTGTAAAAAGGGGCGACTTAAAGCAGCGCGACAGTACGGGATGAACTACATCAGTTATAATGCAGTTATTAGAGAGACAGAGGGAGAGATTAAGTGTGTGAATTACCTGAGTCTGTGCGTCTCTCAGTGTTCGGCAGCAGCGTCTCTACTAATAATGAAACTGTAAGTTTATCTGCTTCAAGAACAGCACCGTTATTACCTTGCTTGTGAGAAACGTCATGTAGCTTTTAAGTTGCTAACTATTTTACTGATAAAATCACCAGAGCAGCGCTATCAACACGTTCCTGTGCGAGTGTGAGTCCGTACTTTATGTGTGTGCCGTGTGCGTCTGAGCGGGAGAAAGTGAGAATGTGCTTTCCGTACATAAAATGTAATTTTGTGGCAAAAACATTGGAATAATTTGTCATTTTTTAATCCTATTGTTGACTAGATCTATTTGCTTGATCAGTGTCGATGTGTTTTTTTTTTGTTTTGTTTTTTTGCTGTTGTCCTCAACCATCAGAAACAAGCATTCAACAGCCCCACCCATAGTATAGCAAAATATAACTACAGCCTTGGCAACTAACTGAAATAAATGCTTTTAAGTGCTAGGAACTAAAGTTTAAATACAAAAGATAAATTACTAAAATTACTAAAACTAAAGCTGAAATAAAAATGTAAAAAATGATAAAAGCACATAAAATTACTACATTTAAAATTAAAACATTATTAATACATACTATAATAGTATATAAATAATACTAAAATGTTTACACTGCTTGTTTAGACATGGTTATACCATGGTAATATTCAAAGTAACAGGTTTTTTTTTTCATGTACTATAATAATACCATGATTTTGTTTGAGTACCACATCAATACCATGGTATATGCATCAAATGGTATTAGGCTACTATAGTACTTTAAAATACACCATAGTACTCAAAAGTCACTTAAAAAAACCTGGCACTACTTTGGTCGCAATGGTACTAGATGTCCAAAAACATATTTTCAAGTACTTGTAAGTTAAGGTATACATCAAACTACCATGGTATTACGATTTTTGTGTGCATGATACCATGGTTATACTGCGTTTAAATACACACTATATGGATATGGTATACTAACAATCGCAGTACTCTCTGTAAGTGTTAATTTCCCAGCAATCAGCAAGTTAGTGCTTATTTAAGTGTAAAAATCATAATGTCGTTAGCACTGCATAAGAAACCAGACACCACATGATCTATCCACTCCATCTGAAGAGCCCTATTGGTCAAAAAATGTGATCCCTGCAGGCAGCTGGCTCTTCTTTTCTTTTTTTATGACAGCACAAGTTGCACAGAACTAAAAAGAGATCAAATCCCGTTTGCAGCTTGCATCATATCCAGCCACCAGATTCAGGAAGGCTAAGCGACGCACGCATTGCTCCTGGACGCTAAGGACCTAATTGGTTTTGACAGGAGCTTCTTGGAAAAAGATTACTCTGACAGTTCAAGCCGCGGCTTCAGGGAACCTGTAAAGAGGGCGACTTAAAGCAGCGCACTTGGCAGTAACATTAGAATGAACAGGATGAACTACATCATACATCATATGTTGCCGGTGGAACCCCCTGTTAATTGCCTCTGGAAACCCCATGAGAGATTTCATTCAGATAAAACATGAAGGCTCTTCAGTGGTTCTTGGGTTCGGCCAAGTTAAACACTTGGTTCCATGGACAACCTTTAACATCCGTGGAATCTTTCAATTGCACAAACGGTTCTTTAGATTATTAAAATGTTCTTCACGTATTGTTCAGTCAAGCGTATTGATTTCAGGGCTGTTTTTCTAAAGACGTAGGGAATAAAAATTGATTGTGGATTGTGGAACCTAAGAAGGTTCTCTGATGGAATTAAACAGACACTTTCAGTTGTTGATAATCTAGGAAAGTTTTTGAAGCATCAGTTCACAGATGGTTTCTAAAGAACTGAAGGATAAGAAGTTCTCTGAAGATCCTCGAAAGATTCTCATACACTGTTAAAAATAAACTATTCTTTTCAAGCATTTAAAGGAACCTTTCAGTGAACAGTTGCAAAAAGAACCTTTTTTTTGTCTTAGAATGAAGAACATTCTAAAAATCCACTATAAGAACCTTTTGTGCGATGAAAAGGTTCTATGGATGTTAAAGGTTCTTCATGGAACCACTGATGCCAATTTAACAACAGCAAAAAAGGACCTTAGAACCAATAGGAGTGCATGAAAGTAACACTATGATGCTGTTTGAACATTTAGGATGTTCGTGAGCTGTCAAACATGCATATGCCCAGTTTAATGTCTTTAATAGATAATCACCTCCGTCCCTGAAATTCGAGCCCTAACCGCAGATCTGTTGCTCTGTCCTCTTGGAGGATACTGTTACACCTTTACTTTTTGGTGAAGAAGCAGGACAGATCCAGTGTAGGAGGGCTGTTACACTCGACCCAACCATGGAAACAGAACTGATCTCGACTGAAACTCTCTGAGGAAGATTACACGCAAATAAAAGTACTCACTTGTTTTTGTCGCTCATGTTGCCTGTATTGTGCGGTTCTCTTCTGCCAGAGACCCTGTTTCTTCCCCTTCACGCTGAGTTAAAAGTGCGTCCGGGCTCCACAAACACTTTCAAAATACGCGCAAGTGCAAATTCGCTCCAAGTTCAGCGTGTCTGGATGCGTAAAAGCAGGAACACATTCAGAGACTCGCTTCTGTTTTATCTGGAGCCAGAGATATTTCACTGCTGCTGCTGCTAACTACGATACATTCAGCCACCCCAGCAGTCATAACGCAACAGGCTCACGAACTCTCTCTGTCCCGTCGGAAAACACTCCACGTTGCGCGTAAACCTGCCCGCGTCGCGTCGCGGTTCTCAGCGCTCGTCTTGAGTCTTGTTCCATATTTAAAGATCTCGCCCTCCTCCAGCGTGACGCAGCAGTGGGAGGATGAGGCGCGAGAGGTCACGCGTGTGAGATGCAACAGCGAATACCTGCATCCTCACACAAACACACATGAAAAACACTCAACTTTAGGGTTTAAGATTTTTTTTTAAATGTTATATGCTGTGTAACATTACTTTAGCAACTAATTCCTAATAGTCAAAACAATACATAATATTAGCCTATAATAAAAGTAATACTAGTTACTAGAGAAATTTTCAATCAATACTCAGTACTAGTATGACTTACGTATGCTAACTAAATCAATTTTATATTATATTATTTGATTAGTATTGTTATTACATAATATATAACCATACCTTAGATACACTGTCTCCAAAGATGGCTTGGGGAGTCATGCGAAGCGTAATTACTGATATACACACTATATAATACACACACACACACACACACACACACACGTATACATATACTAGTATACATAGACACACACATTACACACTATATAAATGACTTTTCCTTGAACGATTATATTTGCAAAACAATGATGCCCCTTAAAGGTAAATGTGATTCCTAAACACCTGATACTGAAATATGAAGTATTCGGTATTGTAGACTTGTTCAACATTTAGCAGAATGTTCTAAAACGTTTAGACAAAAATCCAAGAATGCCATCAGTTCAAGTTTCAAGATTATGTTTTTGGTAAGAAAAAGTTGTTTTGTACTTAAAAATCCTAAGAAATGATTGTCAATGCCTCAGTTCTTTAGCATTTTTGACAAGAATAATTCTAGGAATAGTGTTTTTTTTTGTTTTTTTTTTACTGTTCCTTAAGGCCTGTAGAACTACGCCACCAACTGGGCGTTCAGGAGTATAACCACACACCTGTGCACATCACAGTAACCGTCATTATTTACTCACTCACCATCATGCTTGTCCAGCACACAGGCTTGAAATTACAGGAGAAAGAGAGTAAATGATGATTCATTTCATTTTGGGTAAACAATTCCTTTAAAGCCAGACAAAGAATCCTTTGATTGAGGCAGAATGGTTGATTATATACACACTACCATTCAAAAGTTGGGGGGCAGTAAGTAAAAGTTAAAAATAATAATACTTTTATTCAGCAAGGATGCATTAAATTGATAAAATAATGTTCCAAAAATTATTTTTCAAATAAATACTGTTCTTTTGAACTTTCTATTAATTAAAGGAGCATGAACTTTTTGTATCAGTTTCCACAAAAATATGAGGCAGACAACTTTTTTTTACATCGATAATAATCAGAAATGTTTCTTGAGAATCAAATCAGCATAATATAATGATTTCTGAAGGATCATGTGACACTGAAGACTGGAGTAATGATGCTGAAAATTCAGCTTTGATCACAGTAATAAATTAAATTTTAACATATATTCAAATACGAAACAGTTATTTGAAATTAAAAAACTTTCACAATATTACTGTTTAATGTATTTTTGATCAAGTAAATGGAGCCTTGATTAGCATGAGATCATTCTTTGTTCTTTAGAAGAAGAAAAAAAGTAATAGAAATAAAAGTGAGAAATAAAAGTGATCATTAATATTATTATTTAATTCATAAAGCATAAAAGTAAAAACAAATGCACACAAAAACATTGATAAGTGCTAAATTGACACTACGGTTTCATAGTTTCGAAATGTTAAAAAATAGACAATGTAAATTATTCTGTCCATCAAGCAACATTTCTCATCATAATCACAGGGAGCTCAGAAATTCTTTTACCTGGAAAAACAAAAAACAAAAAAAGAATCAACTTTTAAACAGAAACTGTCCTCATATTTTACTTTATTGCATGTGATGTGTGCATGCATGAAAAGAAAGTGTGTGTGTGTGTGGGGGGGGGACTCTAGACTAGAGTATTAATCATGTATAACATGCATTTTCTACAGTACATAATGGTCCCTGTATTGCACCCTCATCATAAGAGGCAACTTTAGTTCTGCCACATTTGAAAAACATCACACAGACTTGCACTCAACACATGCTCTGGGTGATAGAGTACAATCATGTAAGAATGTCATAATGAGGGTGAGTAAACGATGACGACATTCACTTTTGAAGTCATTTTTACATGTAAAAACATATTCATAGTGACAACTCAACTGAAGTGTGTGTCTGTGTGTGTTGTACCTTCTCAATCATATCCGCACACTGGACCTTGTTGTTTTTAAAATCATCATCAACATCCAGAGTAAGAACCGGCACTTCCTTCAGATACTCAAAGTCCATACTGCAACATACACACAATGAGGGTAACATTATAGATTTATATATATTTATCCATTTTGTATCATCTCGCTATATTTTACATCCTTAAAAAGTGAATATATAAAACATATAAATATAAAATAATAAATGTAATTCTCTCTCACACACACAACTAGTTTATTTGATCAATAATACAGTAAAAGCAGTAACATTGTGAAATATTATTACAATTTAAAAAAATTATTCTATTTGAATATATGTTCAAATGTAATTTATTCCTGTGATCAAAGCTGAATTTTCAGCATCATTACTCCAGTCAGTGTCACATTCTAATCATTCTAATATGCAGATTTGGTGCTTAATTATTAGCGGTGCTCAATTATTAATAGTTCTTATTATTAGTGTTAAAAACATTTTGATGCTTTATATTTTGTGGAATTTTTGCCAGCTTTTTTAGATAAACTACATGAGGTCTTGGAATATTTTGTTTCATCATCTGATTTTTACCTGTCACTTATCCAACGAGCACCAGTAACTATGCATTATACCCCTGGACCATATCCAGTTAGCTTGTTTTGGAAGAATACATGTTAAAATGTATTCAAATAGAAAACAGTTATTTTAAACAATATTAATAATTCAACATTTTACTGTATTTTTGATCAAATAAATACAGCCTTGGTGGGCAGAAGAGACTTTTCAATAACAAAAATAAATAAAAATAAAGGATAATTATTCAAAAATGTTGACCTGTGGTAAGTGTGTGTGAGTGTGTGTTACTTTAGACTATATACAGTGAAATTCATTTATAAATAAAATATTTTTTTATATATATAATTCAGAAAGTAAAAAAAGAAGCAGGAATGAACTATATACATATCCTATATTGGATATTAACATCCAATAGTGTAAATCGCGGCAGCAGCTTCAGGTTGGTAGTCCAAGGCATTGTTGTTTACTTCCAGAGTTCTTCCCACCGGAGCCTCACTTTCGATTTCAAAATGGCGGCTGCGTGAAATCAGCGTATAAAGCAGTAATTTTAGTGCTTGAGTGAACTTGTGACATACACTACTGTTCAAAAGTTTGGGGTTGGTAAGATTTTTATGTTTTTGAAAGAAGTCTTGCTCTACAGTATATACAGTAAAAACAGTAATATTATGAAATATTATTACAATTTAAAATAACCATTTTCTGTTTGAATATATTTTAAAATGCAATTTATTCATTTGATGCAAAGCTGAATGTGTCATATGCCTTCTAATTTTTAATGTCATAACATAAAAATTATTTTAAAAATCTTAATTATTTCAAGATACTCACCCACATTCAATTTGATTGAAAAATCGTATGATAACAACACATAATAAATATATATTACACACAGCGCAAAACACTAGTCCAAAACCTATATCAGAACACTCTTAATTACTATTACTACTGTACACAAAACAAAATAAAATATGTCCTGGGATGTAACATTATACTATATTTTTTAAGTGATCTTTTACAGTGTGAAAAATCTGTCACAGAAAGTAGGGGACAGTGGCATTTGCAGACAAACCTGCTAAAATAGGTTTAAGTGACACTTCAGTATTGGGTCAAATGCCATTAATGTCCACTGTGAGTCATAGAAACATCCATTAACATAAAGACCAGCCTCTAGACACGTTTGAGAGAGAAAGAGACAAGGACCCTCCTCCAACTCTCCGACTGAAAACATGAATTCAATTAAGATGTAATTGACTTAACACTATATTTATCAGTAGTAGTAAGTGTGTGAGAAGGCATCTGTTCTGGTTGAGTGCTCAGCTGTTGAGGAGTCGGACTCAACCATCTGCCAGTGTTTGCCAGAGCCATTTCCGTCGCAGCGCCGGATTACACGCCTATTTTTCATACATGTCATAAACATGCCACGGACAGTGACCACACACAATATTTGGACACTTAAAGGCACAATTTATGTCTGAATGTCATAACATTAGACAACAAAACATCGAACCAAGTGGCAAAACTACTTTTAGCTAAATGTTTTGTTTTAAACATGTGTTTGTTCTCTTTCTTTAAAACAAATGCCACTTGTTTTGACGTTTTGTTATCTAACGCCAAGACATGTGTGCATATTTTCAGGGTGAATTGATGGTCTAAAGTAGGTTACTTACTATAGCAGTTTTTTTTTATCAATGGCAATCTATATTTCTTAGTATAATTGTATTTTTATATAACCTTATACAAAATTTGTATATTTCTATCAGTTATTTCTTACTGTACCTCATGCTCGTTGTGATGAGTTTGTACATTGCACCACCTAGCGATGGGTTCCGGTACTACCTCCCATTCTCTGTCATGCTCCTCGAGCAGGCGAACAAAAGTGGATTTACCCGCCGCTAGAACAGGACAATAACAGATAAAAATCATATTTAAAGAATAAGACTGGAATAAACACCAGAAACGTCATATACAACAGTCAAATAACCACTCAGAACCTGCGCTTTTAGGCAGAAACTACATGTTTAACGAATATTCACAATCACAACACAACTTTCGCTACACGATTCTTAGATTTTGACAGCAAATTTTGTTTTATTTTTTAAGAGAGCCAAAGTCGAAATATACACACAAATAAATATTTAATGTGACTAGAAATATCATGCCGGAAGTGTTCGCCAATGAATGTCAGTGTCGTTTTGAAAGTGTATAGATATTTATAAACATAAAATGTATTTTTCTTCACAAGTCAGACCACTAATTTCATAAGCCACAATCTATGCAAGCTCATGTATAAGTTATAAAAAAATGGATTTGTAGCATTCAATAGTTATGTCCAGTCCAACGATTAAGTATGATTTACAGTATGTACAAAATACAAATACAATGAATGGCTTACCAATGTTGCCTTCAACTGAGATGCGTTTCAGTCTTTTCTCCAGACTGTCATCCAGAGGACTGGGACAAACTCTTTTGGCTGTTGGAGACATTTTATTTTTTATCCAGCAATGCAGAAATGTGCATTAACACTCGCAGTCTCTGTTCAGTTAAAGTTAGTAAGTTACCCGGAAAACAGGCGGAACATTAAATTCTGGCGCTCAAACGGCAGAGCCTTCCACCGGAAACAGCTGCTTTCAAACCACATCATGTGCTTGACATAACACTTGTTTTTGTTTTGTTTTTGTTTTAAACGACAAAAACGACAT
Source organism: Leuciscus waleckii (assembly GCA_900092035.1). Classification (NCBI taxonomy): domain Eukaryota; kingdom Metazoa; phylum Chordata; class Actinopteri; order Cypriniformes; family Leuciscidae; genus Leuciscus; species Leuciscus waleckii. The sequence goes on from FLSR01004867.1 coordinate 22,209,965, forward strand.
TCATTATAAAAATACACATTTTCACCTGAGAACGAATAACTAGAAAAAAAAAAAAATATATATATATAAAGACTACCTGAACAACACTGTTGATTCCTGTGCATATATACATTAAAATACATTAAAATATATAAAAATATAAAATCACAAAATAAATAAATACAACGTGTTTAGAGAAGGGTTTTATTTGCTCTAGTATGTACAGCAAAAATATCATAACATCAGTTAGTGATATCGTTTTATTAATGTAAACTACAACAATATCAGGAAATCGTTTTAAAGGGATTGTTCACCCAAAAAATTAAAATGTTGTCATTATTCACTCACTCTCATGTTGTTCCAAACCTGAATGAGTTTCTTTCTTCTGCTGGACACAAAAATATATTTTGTAAAAATGTTGACTTCCATAGTAGGGGGGAAAAACCAGAAAGTGATGGTCTGGTTACCAACATTCTTCAAAATATCATCTTTTGTGTTCAACAGAAGAAAAAACGCAAACAGGTTTGGAACAACTTGAGGTTGAGTAAATTATGACAATTTTCATTTTTTGGGGTGAACTATCCCTTTAATGTCTGAGGCAGCTCGCATATTTACACATCTAATCTACCCTAACTATTTTACAATTCAGGGAAAATATATTCTCATTTCAGTGACAAAAATCTCTCTATAAATACTTCAAATATGTCCAATATTAATATTAATCAGCAGCTGGCACTTTTACACTACGGCATAGTTCAAAACCGTTAGAATTAAAATGATTACATTCGTGAAACAATATGAATTCTTCAACTTCAAAATGTCCAAAGCAACAAATCTTAAACTAACAAACGGATTTCTAACACACAATTATAAAAGTGGTAGTAGAAGAACAGAGATGAAAAAAGGGTTAAAATGGAAGTAGAGAAGAAAATTCCAGTCACACACTAACTTCATTTCTCAATATCAAACCCTAACAACTCAAAAGACCAAACCATAACGCGAAATTCACCCGACACACTGAATATTTCAGAACTGTTCTGACTGCATGTACAAGTGTATTTCAAATGGGTTTCATGCAAAGGAAACGCATCAAAGTTTGGCAACCGAATGCAAAACTTAAACTTCAATGGTGGTTACTTGTGCAAAACAAATGTCTTATCAGACACTAAGAGCCGTTATCATACATTTTTGTTTCTCTGACGCACGGCATAAGATCCCATCCAACAAAGTAGCAACTCCAGCATGCACAATTCATATTCGGTATTCAAAACACAGCTAAAATAAACCTTCATAGTGACCGATATTAAATCCACAGACCAGAAAGAGATCATCGATAAATCTCTGATATAAACAATTTTGTCATATGAATAAGGACCAATAACAAGAGCTTCATTGCATAGGAAAATATCCATTTAACTCTATCTTTCTGTTGTCAGCATTACAGCACTGATGATTCAAACACCCTTTAAACATTCACACTAGCCGAAGTGAGCCAATCACCCATTGGCTGCTTTAACATGGCACAGGCACCATGCTAACACGTGCTAAGTTCAATTCTCATGGATTAAAATCCCTCCCGTTCAGTGACCAAACTAAACAATGTGAAGGACTTGAGAAACTAAAAATCATATATAGCCATTTCACCCAGGCATCATGTTGTCATCCATTGCCACACATCAGGTGAACAGGATTGATTCATGTACAGATTTAGTGTTGTGCGGATCCTGTACTTTGACTACGCTAGGCCTAGCAGTGTTGTGTGGTTAAAATCATCTGTACAAAGCAAAAGAGAGACGGGAGAGTCAGAAGAGAGAGCAGGATCATTTTTTTCTTCATTCTTAACTTCTTCTTCTCTCAGTTTATCTGTCTTTTGTTGTGAGTTTCTCAATGAGCTCTTGAAGAGGCGCCAGCTCCTTACGGTCGATCAAGTTGAACTCCTGAAAACAGACAAAATAAGCACCGTTTATTTTAAATTCAGGAACATCAAAACTACAATCAAGTTCAGAAGTTTGGAGTCTAAAATTTTTTCAATCATTTTAAAAGAAATCTCTTCTGCTCATCAAAACTGCATTTATTTGATCAAAAATACAGTAAAAAGAGCAATATTGTGTGAAACTGTTTTCTATGCGAATATATTTTAAAATGTAATTTATTCCTGTGATCAAAGCTGAATTCTCAGCATCATTACTCCAGTCTTCAGTGTCACATGATCCTTCAGAAATCACTGCCTCTATGTATTAATGCTCATGGGTAGCCTAAATGGGTTCCATTCAGACCTTAACATTAAGTATTTTACTGTTATGTGTCAACAAAATTCAAAAAGACATTTTCGCCTGGCTATACCCAATGTTTAGATCTGTTGTGGTATTTATGCAAATTAGCACATACATAATTAGATTATGCACCGTTTGTCCATGTTAACAAACAATTTCAAAAAACTTGTAATACAATTTTTGTTTGTCTTGATATAAGTAATCAACTTAGTAATTTTAATGGTGATATCTAAAGGTTAAATATTTTACCCTATTCACGTTAGAAAAAGAATGACTAGGTGTATGAATAGACTATATTTGGGTCTTTTTCGAAACTTTCCCCTAATGGGATTCTTCTGGGCTTTTTTTTCCCTTACTCAGGACATATTGAGGATACAAAATCAGTTGAGTTTGCTTCTGTTGCAATTTGTTCAACCTTTTTTCATAAAATGACTGGACTATATAGCAATGTTTACATCCACCTATTTTTATGCGCATTTTGGGATATCGCATCCAAAAACTGTGGACGGAAAATGCGCATAAATTCTAAAATGCGCATAATGCTCGTCTGAGTCAGATAATGGTTTTATCCGATAAGAAAACATGCGCATAAAGTACGATGGAAACTCATTAACCGAATAAATTCCTCGATGCGCATTAGAAAAAGAAATGGGACGTAATAACTGGACTAACCAGCGGAAACAATCTTTTTGCACCGCATCAGAAATGCTGTTTTGGTTGTTCTGAAAGGCCTGAGCAAAGTCTGTCATTACAGTGGTTCGGTAGAATTACCTTCCAGAACTCTTTTACACGTCTGTGTTCCCAAACATTATATTATTAGATACAGTGGCTTCTCCTACTTTTCTTAGTGATATTCAGTTTATCAGGAAGTGATGATTTTGCTCTTTTTGACTCACTGGACGGAAACAGTGCTTTATTTGCAAATGTTTATGCGATATTCCAATCTTGCGCACAAGTTAAATTCGCAATTTTGGGCGGAAACTTAGATTTTGATTGGCAGTGAAATGGTTAATTTGGATTTTTAACTGATATCTTTTGTCATACTGGAGTCTGTTGTTGCAGTTGTTGCCATATAAAAAAAGCTGTAAGTCACTTTAGGCCGTGATTTTGACTCTGAACAGCCTCTTTCATCATTTTAGTATGTTTATAATAAGTATAAAACAGTGACAGGACCTGTACAAAGAAGATGAAGTGTTTGAAAGACGTGTTGAGGTGAGCTTCCTCCTGAAGTTGCATGACCGCGTCAAAGTGCTGATGATATATATGGGCATAAACTCTGAACAAACGCTTCAGAATAGTCTTGGCCACAGACATGAAGTTCTTGGGGAAGGGAACACCTGGAAATGGATATAGTTCACATTAACTTTGTGCAAAACAATTTGTTGAAATACTGATACATACGTTTAAATACACAAGTAATTCCAGCATATTTATATGGCTAAGTATGGCTACTGCTAACATGTGCAGTGTGAATGTCTACAGGGTACCTATTTTAGAAGAAAGAGGGTCTCGTCATCCAGCTGGTCTTGAACCCATGTCATCAGATAGTCAATGTACTTGGGAGCAGAGCACTTGATAGGCTTCTTAATGTTGGTCCCGTCTGCCCAATGATACTCGTATCTAAAGGAAAGGAGATTGGTGAAGCAGCAGAGACCGACCCAGTCATTCCTCACTGTCCAAACACACTCACTTTGGTCCCGCGGACATGACGGGGCAGCTGTCCTCCGAGCAGAAATCTGTGATGGTGCCGTACAGCATGTTAATCTGGTTAAAGAAATCCACCGCTGTGGGAACAACCAAACAAAAACATGCAACTTAATTTTTTTCCCCATAATTTATCTGTAATGCATCATCAGAATGGTTGGAATTAATGTGATGTCATTTCCATCAAGAGGTGCATCAATTTTTGGTCAAGATCTTTGTCTGGACCAATTCATGTGTGAAAATGATTCTTCATGATCCTCTTAACCATTCTTTCACATTTTGAGCCTGATGAATCTTGTCATTGTCATCCTGGAATATGGCCATGATGTGTCTTGTTGCCACACATAACATGCTAGCAACATAATAACAAATGCAATAATGATCCAATCATAGACTCTTAAGCATTTGCCTATTTAAATCCAAACAGCAACTTTTTTTAGTTTTTGGTCAGTGTATGACGCTCATATAGTATTTAAGGCACAATAGCAAAAATAAACAGCCTGTTTAATTCTAGTCAGAGAGAGAGTGAATGGATTTTGATATCCATGTTTTGACAAGTCATAATGTTAATTGCACATGTATTTAAACCCATATTCAGGTGTTGGCTAAAACAACTGCTGTGTAGTGGCCTGCTGCCCAGTTGGAAGTCTTAAACTTTGTCTCAGTGTTTCTGCAAAGGAACCTCACAAGTCTCTTGTGGTGTCTCTGATAATTGCTTCTCTGGTTAAGATCCAAGGACGTTCCCACAGCAAGGGGTAAATCAGTGACGCCACGATGGAGTTATCTAGTGGAGAGTCACACTTTCACCTTCCTTTCCCGCAAACCCTGTAATAACCTTCTCACGACTGCTATTCAGCCATGAAAGAGCCATTACGCTAATTACTCTTCCTGCCATGCAGCAGTCTCGGCAAGAGAAAGGGCATGAGCGTGTTTTACCTGGCTGGTGAATTTCGGAGGGGTCGTTCCGAAAACAGAGCAAGTTTTCATTGGGTGGCCCGGAAGAAGACGCAACTGCGCCTTCCCTCCCAAAAAGATATGATTAGATTGAATTAAACAGCATTTCTGGCGGATAAAACACATTAACTTCTTGTTTACACTCTTAAGGAGATTCATATGACAGTGGCAGCATCATGCACTGCCTGATAATAACGATTAAAACTGCATTGCATTTCATGCTATTTCATCAAATGCTCTGCTTCTCAGCTTACAACATATTTTCAGAGGATGTTATCCAACTTTGAATGCATCACAGGCTCTGGACACAATGCAACTCTCTGACCTCTGAAACAAGTGACAAGACACACAACGTGCTTTTTGAACAGCACAGTGGAAACAAACATGCATTACATAAGATCTGCCCCCCTTCAGCCCAGCACATCAGAGAGGCAAGAAACCGGTGCCAATGTGCCAGAATTGGGTTAATCTCGATGCTGAGGCATTCGCGTGAAAAAAGATCGCATTTTAGCACAGCTGTCAGGATGAAATACTGACACATTAAACGATCAACACGCGCAGAACTGAAGTCAGATCGGTCCAATAAAACTCAAACAGCTCTTTAGCAAGACAAGCTAAAGGAGTAAATTGGTATTACGCTATAAATAATCATCTCAATCATAGAGTCAAACTCACAATAAGAAGCTCATCTTGTCCTGTCTGCGCGGTTCAGAGTCCTGCTGCTGGTCCCGGTTCGAGGTTCTGGTTCGTGTAGTGCAGAGACACCTGCAACAAACTTGCCACCGCCGCTGTAGATGCTCTCGTCTGATTTGTAGATCTGTAAGTCACGTCACTTTAGAGTTTAAACAGGGTGGATACCGACATATGTTTTGGAGATCTGTGTTTACGCCAACCACAACATATCGCGATGATTCGCATCGCTGACGTCAGCCTTTTTTCCGATGTGAGTTTATTTTTTATTTTAACATATTTTTTAATCAATGTTATTGTTTATATAATGTTTCATTGTTGATTATTTAAACCGGTAGACTAGTTAGTCGTCAGATAGATTATTTCAGACATACAATCCCTTACACATTTCAAGGGTATATTAGATAAATTAGAGCTGGTTTTATCTATATAGGCTACAGGATATCTCTATATATCTCTGTATTGTGTTCTTGGCCTATCTTTAACACTTTTTGTTGTGGCTTGATCTCATAACCATGTAGCCTGTATTATTATTATCATTAAATATTTAGAAGTTTTGACACAACTTTAATATAGTTTTAAGTCAAATAATAATATACAATAATAATAATAACATATAGCTGCAAGCACCAATTAACAGGGTTCAAATGGTTTAAGACCCGTCCGACATCTATGCTGGGGTCTAGGCTGACCCGAAATGTAGGGCTACACCAGAACACACAGAAATTAAAGGGTTGAACTATAACACTTAATACACATGCTTACACACACATTTTGTTGTAAATAGACATTGATATTGATAAATAAATGACAGGTAACAAAATGCTTACAGCAAGTCTCCTCTACATAACACCATTTTCAGGTTTCATTGTAATCATAGGTGGCATAATTGCAAAAACTGATACCTCGGTATGAAGTAATAATCTTTAACAAATTCACAATTTTCACACACACAAATACACACACGCAAACACTTTTTTGTTGTAGATAAAGATGTTTGAAATAAATGAAAGGTAAGAAAACACTTAGTTCTCCCATTTATAACACCATTTTCAGGTCTCACTGTTGTCATATGTGATATAATTGCAAAAACTGATACCTAATCTGAAGTACAAATGACGAGGTAGACTTTGCCAAAATTTGAATTGGAATGATATTATAATGATTATATAATGTCTAAATATGAATCCAAAAGCAAAACCTATTAGTGAGCAGAATGAGCCAATGAGTGGTCCTCCGTGTAATTATAATGTTACAATGGCAATTTCCCGGGATTTACCACAGGAATATAGTCATTTTCACCCTTTTAACTGTTATAGAGGCAACGAGGGAATCACAGTTAAAAAAACAAACAAAAAAACGTTTTGTTAAACTTTTGATAAGTCATTTATTTCAAAATATAAATGTTTCCAATAAGGTCAAAACGACAACATAAAATATGGCACCTCAGATTACATCTTTTTCAGAGTTTCTCGTGAACCACATTCACAGCCGAAGCACAACCAAAACAATGTTCTTCCGCAATACGCATACAGTTTTATTTAAATGGCCTAAAGTTACATCGTTTAGCTTTAAAGAGCAGCATATAAAAGGCTATCTTTTACTGCAAACAACATCAATATATCATTTTTTAACTAATAATAAACTACTCAAACTACTGTTTTTCAGTTGTTAACCAGATTGGTCCTATAATGTGAGTAAAATCAGTTTTATATTTCATTCGTACATGCAACATAAAATACTTCATTATTCAGTCTTAATTGCAGTACAGAGACACTCACAAAACCCACACAAAAAAACCCCACATGAAACCATAATTGTGTGTTTAGCAGACTTATTTGTCTACTGTTGAGACTTAATTTAACATAGGATCTATGTTTTTAAGATTATTAACAGTCAACATCGATCATTTAAAAATATATAAGGCTTACATATTAATATGAATCATTCTTGCAATCTAGGTATAATAATAATAATAAAAGAAACCTAGAAGGTGATTTTAAAATCATTTTGTCAAGATTTTTTAGGGTGACCAGGCAACTGTGGATATAATTGATATTCCTGATATGGAGGAGGATCTGATGAGTCAGACTGATGAGAAACTGAAGGACCAAATTGACCAGGAGGACCAACGTAACTAGGAGGAGCAAACTGATCCAGTGGTCCAGGGAAAGCAGGAGCAGGACTCAGAGGAGGTCCGTAGTAGCCGGAGGCACCAAACTGACCAGGTGGGGCAGATGGAGGCACATGAAGTGGGCTGGGGTTCACATTGCCTCCTGGTGGTTGATTCCAGATCCAAAATCACTGTTTGTAGCACTTTTTGCACCTGGTACAGACTGAAGAGGAAGAACCACTACTGGGAATTTGATCTCAGGGTCTGAGGCAAACGGCACATCCAGGTAGACCTAGACACAAAGCACACATATTAAAACAAGAAAGCTATTCATATCTGTGTAGAACACACAGTGATGCCAATCTAATGTATTTGTTCACTTTGCTTTAGATGCTGGAACTCACCCTGAGTCTGTACTCAACATTGATGACCTTACAGTTCAGGATAGAGATGGTAAGGCTGGGAGGAATGGACAGCACTTTTGTGACCTTGTTCTTTGAGTTCGGCTCAATGGTTTCTCCTTCCTCTTTGACAAGGTCATGTTTGTGAATTTTTCTCCTTCCTTTGGCGAAAAAACTGTGTTTTTCGTAAAGACAGTATTTTGGCTTGAGTGCACGGGATGAATTGTTCTGAACTTCGTCAAAACTTTCAAGCCCTCTCCTGTAGTGAGACACAGTAAGACACAATTAGGTAAATTGAACTTACTTGATAGAATATCACAAGAAACTATAACTATAAGCCTCTTAATTCAGAATCATGTTACATATAAAAACACACAATTAAAAATGTATAAAGAAAACTGTACTGATAACATTATTATTGTGTGCAGAGCTTGACATTAACACCCACCATATCGATTTTTAGCTACATATCAATAACGAAATCTCTGAAACGCTTCCAATACTCATTTTCTGCAGTAGATACACGATACCAGCTGCGCATTCTCTCTCTCTCATCTCTACGACAGCGAGTGACACACACACCCTCCTCCCCTCACTCACTCATTGGTTTCATTTGCTCCTGATGAATATTGTTGGTGTTACAAGGCTTCAATTTCGACGTGGGATTGTGCATATTGCGCATCATTTTACTCATTCCCGCAGATTTTGTGCTCACACCCAAAGTGCGGCACATAAAGCCGCCTCTCAGTATTGAATTGAGTTATTCTTCGCTGCTTATTGCAGTAAAAACAATCAAATACAACAAAATAATGGCAAAATGCTGGTCTTGGTGAGTCACGTAAACACAGTCTGTTATGTTTTAAGTGAAAGTGAACAGTTGAGAAAGAAAACGCATGTGTAACAGTAAAATGGATCCGTGCCTCAAGTCTTAAAGTGACAGCAGCCTAATAAACCTGCTGCCAAATTAAGAGTATCTATATGGCAGTTTTTCCCTTTGGTATCGATGTCAAAATTGTGGCCAGTGAAAATGCTGAGTGGCTTTGGAAAACCACTAAACACAGTGGCTGGTAAGCAAAAAAGTGAATGTCAAGCCCTGATTATGTATACATTTTGTACAAACCCTGTAATTTATGATTTCCACAACAAGTCTATGAAGCCCTGCATTGGGGGAAAACAAAACAAAACTAAAACAAGTAGAACCAGTTGTACAAGTGATGCGTGGGTTCTGATGGACTTATGGTGGAAATGTGTTATGAAATTGTAACTTCCTTATCAATTATTACAATAGCTGATCTGAAAAGATCACATTTGTTGTCTTAAAGGGATAGTTCACCTAAAAATGAAAATTCTGTCATCATTTACTCACCCTCAAGTTGTTTCAAACCTGTATGAATTTCTTTTTTCTGCTGAACACAAAAGAAGATATTTTGAAAAATGTCTGTTTAACCAAACAGTTGATGGACCCCATTGACTTCCATAGTAGAAAAAAAATACTATAGAAGTCATTGGGGTCCATCAACTGTTCGGTTACCGACATTTTTCAAAATATCTTCTTTTGTGTTCAGCAGAAAAAAGAAATTCATACAGGTTTGAAACAACTTGAGGGTGAGTAAATGATGACAGAATTTTCATTTTTGGGTGAACTATCCCTTTAATCTACTTGTTTACTTATGATTACACAGAGAGTAAACAAGAAAATCATGGAAATTGTCCATCCACCACTCGCCTACTCCACAGAGCTGTTTGATATTTGCAATTTTATGTACATTTCATCTCCTTACAAAGATACAGAAATGGTTGTGTCTACAAAAACTCAAACTTTAGTTTATTGACAAATAGAAAACATGAACACTGCTGAGATGTTATAATAAGAACTATAATTTTACCGAGGTAGTATCCCATTTTCTCAGTGCTTATGTTCATGGAGACATTCCCAGAGGGGAAGAGTTTCATTTTTTTCTCTTTGCTTCCATACTGAGGCACCTAAACAAGACAAAACGTGTAAAACAGAGGTGACTGAACCCCGAAATATAGTAGAGGAATGTAAAGTATAGATTAGAAAGACCGTACATGCGATTTTAGACATTATCTCACCATTAGTTCAGGACTGGACACAACATGACTGGAGACATAGTGAAACTCTGCTTTGGCTTTGCTAGAAACACGCATTGATCGGGATAATTTTGTCTCCAAAGTGTAGGCAATTTTTCCAATTGCACATTTGAAGGTTGGTGGGAAGTGTCTATAAGAAAATTATGCCATGTTTAAATATAGAATTTCATGGTGATTTGCACGGAGAATTCAGCGTTTGTCTGTTGTTTTATTTTACACAAGCGGAAAAGCGTGTGCAAATACAGAGTAATTGTACAGCAGAAAGTAAAGTCTCATTAAAAGGTTGAAAATCTTGAGAAAAGAAATATTGGCAAAAGTAAAATGTTCTATTTTATTAAAAGTACACTATGTAACTTTTGGCCCTCTGGCGGTTAAAAAACAAAACTGCTTTCATTTTGCAGAAGAACATTGTTTTGGTTGTGCTTCGGTGCTGTGTGACTGTAGATGAATATGGTTGTTCTACTGCTCATAAAACATTCACTACACATCTCCAAAAAGCCAAACTAATGTTGATTCTTGTTTTATTACGAGCTCTGTCGCGTTCTATTTTGCAGACAGACTCTGCTCTATTCAGAGGGATTTTTTTACAGGTGATTCCCCGGAGGTTGGAGATTTAGCTGCTCCATGTCAACATTTCTCACTCGTTGTGAAGCTCTGCCACTCCCACACCAGACACGCATCAAAGTAGCCGGAGAAACTTTTCTTTATTTATGGATGATGCACGCACAGACAGTGACGCAAGTATGCAATTTTGCGCAAAAAGCATCCTGCTCGGTCTAAAATATGAACACTTATAACAGGCCTTATATCAGGCTTATAACAAGACTTATATAATTATCTTGCACAGTGCACCTTTAATTATATTTGAATACTTTAGAAATATATCTATATTGAATATGTGCTGTCAAGCCATTTAAAAAAATATTATTAGGCCTAATATTCGAAAAAATATCCACCAAATCAAAGTTAGTGTAGCATAAACAACATGCAGGAAATTTCTGGATATTCATTTGCATGTCTTCAATGTGCAAAGAAAGTTCTTTAGCAGCCTACTTTTAGCTTGATGATTACAATACTATACATTAAGTCATTTTGTTTGTTTGTTTATTTGAATATAAACCTTTAAAAAATATGAAAACATTAACCTACAAATTGCATTACGAAAAACAATATGAAAGATTACATTACTAAATAAATAAAAATTAATGACTTGGTGCATTTGTTTTATTTTATTTATATTATCTCGGGCATCCTTATTGTCATTGACCAACATACACACTTAACATAACTTTACGATATGCAACAAACAGACTTACTGTAGAGGCAACTGAAAGGTGAAAGGGTAAACATGCTGGCCCGGTGCCACAACCGAAGAATCTAACAAGTCAAAAATCAAACCAAAGATCAGCACATCTTTCAGTTCTTTAAGCTCAAATTGCATTATTCATCTAAATTGCAAACAGACTTACATGGCTGTCCTGATGGATCTTTTAGCAACTCATGGTCATTACCTACAAGATCAAGTTACAACACAAAATAAAGCTGGTTAAATATGAGTTCTACAAACGGAAACACAAAAACTACAGCTGAAGTTCCTCCTACCATTTGTTTTGTTCTCCAAAACGAAAAATCTCTCCATGGAATAATACTTCTCCTTATCAGAGTAAACAACCGTGGTTTTACCGTAATGCTCGCTCCAGGACACCTGTGCTTTACCTTTAATTTTTACACTGAGCGATTGCATTTGCGTGTCTTTACTACATCCAGAAGGACTTGTCCCGATATAAAATCCCCGCTGGTGAAGGTATTGGTCTCATTGGTAGGAGTGTAAATAACAGAAATGTTTTTCACAGTGAGAGACATCGTGTCTTCTGTTGTCAATATCCGCTTCTGACGTGTGAACTCAAAGGAATATCGTTAGTCAGGTAAGCAGGACAGGAGGAGGAGGAGTTGAAAAAAGGAGCCGTCAGTTCGGACACTTTCGTTTGATATGCCAAACGCCTCACCTTCAAAGTAGACGAGAATGCTGCTGTGGTCAGGGGGGGGACTGATTAGTGTAGTCCAGTTTCACTTCTCGTAGTCAGGGCAGGTGTTCAGTCCCTGTAAAAAAACCCTGTTCCAATTGGGTGGAGTATTTATATGATATTTCCTCATGCTGTATGTCCAAACTAACAGACCTTATTCAGAGCAGCGCCATGGCAGGTATCAAAGCGGGATGTGAGGGATAGACTGGCATCCGCTGTAAAAAGCTGAATAAAGTTTTTTCTGAGTTTTTCTTGGAAAAAAATTTTTTTTTGGTTTTTTTTTGGATTTTTTTTTTTTTTTTTTTTTTTGTGGTGTATCGTCAGAAGAACAATCCAAAAACACATTAAATCTTCGTCAGAAGAACAATCCAAAAACACATTAAATAATAGTAGGCTACAACCCACTGAAGAGATGTAGGCTATGGCTGCGTCCGAAATCGCATACTTGCTACTTATTTTGAATAAGTAATTACTTCACGACCGCTAAAAAAGTATGTTCTATGTGTGTAGTAAGAATGTAATCCGGTCATAGGCTACTACATTCCCCATTCTCTCATTATCACGTGACCTACCTCCATAAACAAATCCTCAACCATGGCCTCATATGGGATTGTAAAGTGTCCATCATATGCATACTTCACAATCTCGCCGGAGTAAGTAGGTCATCCGGGTACTTTTTGCCTATACATTTTTATGAGTAGGCTACTGTGAATTTGGACATAGCTTACTTTCTTTTGTCACATACTGTTTTTCACCAACTATGTAGTAGGGAAGTATTGATTTCGGATGCTGCCAGTGTCTATCCGTGCTGTGAATAAGGTCTATGGGACTGAACATATTAGTGCATGCTCCTCAAATCGCAATTTGTTTAATGGATTATTTCGAAAAGGTAGGCTAATAATAAAATCCCAATGTTAAGCATAAACTGCAACAGTTCACATTTTCAAAAGAATGCATAGTTTGTGTAATATAACTCATCTGAGCTGTATAGCTTGATAGATCACAGGCATTCATTCAGACAAATAAGGATTAGGGTTGGGTATCGTTTGAATGTTATCGATTTCAAATATTTTCTGTAGATTACTGATGATTTATGACATTGTTATGGCAGGGGGGTGTACAGAAGTTAAGATACTGAAGCTGCATACCTCTGCTGAGGGAAAAAAACAACTAAAACCAGCCTAGGCTGGTTGGCTGATCTTAACTAGTTTAAACCTAATGTAGCTGGTTTAAGCTGGCTCCCAGGCTGGCCAAGCTGGTGTTCAGCTGGATTTTAGCTGGTCTCCCTGCCAACAAACAAACAAAAAGTGGCCAAATCCCCTCTAAACCCAGCCTGAGAGCTTAGGCTGGTTTTAGCTGGGGGGTTTTTTTCAACTGGGTATAAGTTCAACCTGACTCTGCACCTACAAAAGAGGAAAGCCGGTCTACCTGACACATGTCACATGCTCCCATTAAAGTCATAACGCTACATCTCAGTGACGAGGATGAATTTGAGGTGATGACAGTCCAACTGATAACTCATAGCTCAAAAAACACACTGGAAAGGATGGCCCTCTGCAAAGTTTGTGCAATACCATCAAGCACTGATGGTCAAAGAAGATTCAGAGTGTGCCAATGCCACTAAAACCCTTCTTTCCTTTCCGAGATGAGCTCACTACTAAGGGTGGAATCATCATGAACGCAGTAATTCCTCAAAGCCTACAGAGTGAGTGTCTAAATCTAGCACAAGGACCATGCAGGAACTGAAGCGACTAAATGCAGAGCATGTGATGCTGTTTTCTGGTTGACAATGACAGGCATTGAGAACTTTGTGCAGTCTTTCAGCAAATGCAATGATCTGAAACCCTGATCAACAAAAGGAGCCTGCCTTGATCTGTAGTTGCTATTGACATATTTGACTGGAACAGCCAACAGTACCTAGTGCTGGTAGATTCTTATTCCAGGTGGTTTGAAAAAAAAAAACACTCAGGACTTTGTCATCTCAAAATGTCATTTACAAACTAAAGAGCCAAGAGTAAAAGGCCATGATAAGATTGGAGTTGTAAAGAGCCCCCTCACCAAGCCCAGATCTTAGTGGAGTCAAAGGGTAAAGCACACCGGAGGAATCGCAGACATACTTCCTGTAAGAACCATTCCCACACCAAACACAAACTGATCTGGAACATTGAGTCTAAAGATGCACAACATGCCCAAGAAAACATTCCAGCTCAGCCAACTGCTCAAAAGCAACCATATCATACAAGATGGCCGGATTTCCAACCCAATCTTAAGTGCACTGTTTAAGTATAGATGTTGTGGAAAATCTGATTTAAAGAATGTGTTATTGTAATTCAGATTTTTCGTTATTATTTTCAATTTCAGTTTTGCATTAGCCTACATGGATGTTATATAAACGTTTGTGAAATTGCAATGCTTTTTATTGGAGGAAATATAGAACTCAGGGAAAGATAACTGATGATTTATGGCATGTTATGGTGTACAGTGGGTGTGTCTATGGAAGTTAAGTTCATGGTCATTCCTGTCTCCTGGGGGGTTCCCTGCGAAAAAACAAGTTATGATAGAGGAGTGATGCGCTCTCTATATAAAAGAGGATGTTCAACAGCAAATGAAAGCCTCTGTGTCTGTAATAACTACTTCGATTAGCTTCGATTCCAATACAATTGAAGTCTAACATTTAGATATCAAACATGTTTATGTCTTTTTGCCAAACATTTCATTGCAGCTGCCTGAATACCATGAACAGAAATTAGCAGCCTAAACTTACACAAGGAACTCTTGCCTATGGTTTTAGGATGGCTTGAGGGTGAGTCAATTAGGTGATTTTCATTTTTGGGTAAACTAACCCTAAAAGTTTTCACGCCCACTTTAAAAGTTTTGCCACCCCTTAGCTTTTTTTCTCCTTTTTTGCTAATTATTATTATTTGGACACCATAGAATATTTCTGCAGTGGTTTAGTTCTGATCGGGAGAGAAGGACTATAGGCTAGTTTTGGTCAAAATACAATATGGTGGAAATATTTTCAAGACGGAAATTAAATCTGAGATATACGTTTTGTTAAGTCTTGATGGAACGTCCAATGATAGGACACACTTGTTTCGATCACTGTTGCGCTGATTGGGGCAAGGCTTTCCACTAATAATACAATTCCTTACAATAACAATATGGTTACATTAATAATAAAAATCCTAACTAAAACTGTATTAAAGTCGTGATGGAAAACAATTTTAAACACATAACTACTACTTCTTTACACTAGTTGTTCATAAACCAACAGACTGCGCAATGCTGCTGCGGATGATGCTCTTGAAGCGCCATATCATATTCAGTGACGCATTATTGGCTCCACCCACAATGCAACGCAGACAAGGGAACCTCCAAGACAAGAGGACCAAACGCTCTACTAAACAAAACTGACATTACACCGATGATTATTTCATTCTGAGGACACCGATTCAGCGACATTTTTTTTTTAACTCGACATATTTCCAAGTAGACGGAATCCTGAGAGGTTTGGATTATCTCTTGATGTGTTGGTGCTTTCAGCCTCTATAACACCATAGTAAGACCGAGGCGTCAGATAAACAACGCCGCATCAGCGTCCTTTCAGCAGTATTTTTATCCAGGACAATTTTCAAACCAAAACTTCTGTGTGAAATTGTTGGCTGCCGATTGTTTGCTAACTTTATTACGCAATTTGTTTATTTGGCTGACATTACAGTCAGCTAGTACTTTCCAGCCATTCTCCTCGTCGGGGAAAAAGCGACGCCCTCAGGCTGCCGGTGGTACTGCAGGTGCCGGTCAGTTGTAAGTGAGACACTGGGAGTCTGAATAATTTAACGTGGAAAATGAGCTCAGAGGAGGCGGCAGCTCCAACTAAAGCTGGCACAGAGGACGATGGCATGTCCTGGTGGTACCGCTGGATCTGCAAAATGGCTGGTGTTGTAGGTGGCATATGTAAGTATCGCACGTGTTGTGCACATATGGCTGTTTAATCCAGAATAACTATATCACCCGTTAGTCTCTCTGCACACACTGGCTCCTGAAGTCACATAGGTGTATCTTACACCCACTTACATACTTTCTTACACCCAACACACACAATCATGTTCTGTGCTGGACTTCTTGTGGTTTCCCATCCTTGATTATGGCATATCAAAAAAATAATTCTGTCAAATCGATTAATTTGACACAAAACAAAATTTTACATAGATTTGCGATTAATCGATTTGAAAACACTAAAAAAATATGATCAAAGTGATATCACTTCCTTAGAGGCAAAAGCTGTACAACAACGGGGGTTTTCATCTTTTAGACACCACTGACCCCCAAATGTGATAATCCATGTACGAGAGACCCCCATCCTCAATTTAATATTATTAATATATGTAAAATGTTTTTTTGAAAGTACTTAGATTGCATTACATTATTTGTTTTTTTTCCCCTCATCACTAAATTACTGTAATCAAATTTTTTACTAATTTATTTATTACATAAAAATATTATTATTTTTATTTTTTTACACAAACCCCAGTTTGAAACCCCCTGCTGTACAACATGAATATATGGATTATTATCATTATTTTGGGATGAAGGCAAATTGGATCATTGCTTTGAACTAATACATCATTAATCTGCCAGCATGTCTAATCAATCACACCTTCACACAGTGACTCCCATAGAAATCCTGTCATGGAGAATCAATACCTACCATAGTTATTGTGCCATGGTAATACCATAGTATTCTGTGAGATAGGTTTGAGTATCATGCAAATTGGCTTGTATATTAATGTGGCAGTCCTTTATTATTAAATATCAAAGTGCCGGAAATGAGATCATATAAATATCTAAGCACTTTAATCGTCATATTTTGATAGAAAAGCCTAAGCTGTGGTGGTTTGTATGAGGACTTTTTTGTGGACACTGTCATGGTAACACAGGTGTCATAGCAACTGCAACTTTCTTTTCTCTTGCGCTTTTCTTTCTCATCCTTTTGTTCGGTCAGGTTTTGTTTAGGGATCACTATGTGTTACGAACTATGGTTACGAAACAATATCTCTCTATGTAGTGCAGGGGTTTCCAGTCTTCTAGAGGCCATGGACTCCCAAATATGATTATTATTGGGCAAGAGACCCACATCCTAAAACTTAACAGCCGTCTATATTGTTTACATTGTTAGCATGTGTGTGTGCAAGTGTGTGTGTGTGTGTGTGTGAGCGTATTGGGGTTAGGGGATAAAATATACAGTTTTTACAGTATAAACATCATTATGAATATGCCTCATAAAACATGGAAACCCAGCATGTGTGTGTGTGTGTGTGTGTGTGACAGTCGGCATCAATAGCTCTCTGTTTTTCTCTACATATGCTGAGACACAGATGACAGCAACAGCTGTTCATCAAAGCCAGCAAAAGCTTGTTTGATCCAGGAAAGCAGCTGTTCGCACCAAACGCCTGTCCTCTTCCTCTGCGCTTTTGAACGTTTCTGTTACTGAACGAAGTATAACAGGTTCCTGAAGCTGCCATTAAACAAATGTGCATGTTCATTTATTCATTTACTTACTACAACCCCTTTTCAGGAAAATATTTACATAATATTTACTTGTTATGTTGAGAATTTTAAGTTGATATTTAATTAATTTTACAACACATTTGCATATTCATAGTTCTCTGATAATAGTTCATTGTCACATGACATGTGGGTAAACAAATAAAATATTTCATCTTTTTTTAATAAACGTTTGGATTTATTTAATTAATTATCAGTATAGGAAACCCTGGGCTATTACTTAACCTCAAACTGACCATGTAACGACTACAACAGTTTTTAGAAAAACACATTTTGATTTGCCAAAAATAACAGTTTTGATTTATTGTTAACATGAATGTACAAAAATGTAATTTCTCTCTCTTTTTTTTCTAGCATGTGCAACAATGGGCGTCTGGAATTGTGTGACTGTGAATCCGTTAAACATCGTGGCTGGAGTTTGGATGGTGTAAGAACTTGCGTTTTTGTTCCCACTGTTTATTAATCCATGTGGAGAAGCCAATCAGAAGATGAAATATCTGCTTTTTGTCCTTCAGGATGACGGCGTGTGTGTTGTTCCTGTGTGAGGTGCCGTTCTGCTGTCAGTTCGTTGAGTTTGCAAACGTAATAGCGGCGCGTGCCGACCGCCTGAAGCCCTGGCAGAAAGCCTTGTTTTACTGCGGGTGAGTCAGTGCAACTCCACAGCTGATCACTTCATTGGCTAATAAATGTTACTGTGGAACTAATAAATATTTACTATGAAACAAGTGGGGCACGTGACGACTCCGAAAGCCATTCGTCCCACTGAGCCGGAGATATTTTGTCTCTAACAAATGTTACTGTCTAAATCAATTAATCGAAAGGATTGGATTCTGGTATGAAAATGTCAAAGCACCCCAATGGCGTGTGTGATTATTAATGATTACTAAATATTTAAGATTAAAATAAACAATACTTTTACAGCGTTTATTAATCTACGTTGAGGTTAATCTTTGTTTATAGCCTACTGCTACATTAGAAGTTGCATAAACTAACATTAGTTAATGTATTATGAACAAACATGAACACTACCATGTTTTTGAAAGATGTTTCTTCTGTTCACCAAGGCTGCAGTTACGTGATCAAAAATACTGTAAAAACAATACTTGTAAAAATATTATTACAATTTAAAATAGCTGTTTTCTGTTTGAATATATTTTAAAATGCAATTCATTCTTCAGTGTCATATGCCTTCTAATTTTTTGTCACAACATACAATTTCTTTCAAAAATCTTAATCATTTCAAGATACACACACATATTCAATATTTGATTGAAAACTCATATTATAATCACATTTAATAGAAATATATTTAACCCAGCACAAAACACTACCCATACAGTCCCAAACCCATATCAGATATTTTATAATGTAATTTATTACATTATGATCAAAGCTGAATTTACAGCATCAGTCTTCAGATTTTCTGAAGTCTTCAATTTTCCCAGTCTTCAGTGTCACATGATCCTTCAGAAATCATTCTGATTATTATCAATGTTAAAAACAATGTTGTGCTGCTTCTTATTTTTTTCATGGAGGCTGTGATGCTTTTTTTCAGGATTCTTTGAAGAATATAAAGTTCAAAACCGCAGCATTTATTTGAAATAAAATATTTTGTATCATTATGTCTTAACTGTCACTTTTAATCTATTTAATGCATCCTTGCTGAATAAAAGAAAAAATCGTAATAACCCCAAAGTAAACGGTATTGCATTTAAAATTGCTACCCTGTTTTGTTTTGTTTTTTATGATCATAACTAACGCTGATGTCACTTTCTCCCTCAGGATGGCTCTGTTTCCCATCTTTTGAGATTTTCCTTGACAACTCTGTTCGGTAATGCCATCGCTTTTGCTACCGGAGTGCTGTACGGACTCGCATCCCTCGGAAAGAAGTGGGTGCATTTTCGCATTTGCTTTCACATAGAGCAAAAAAACATATATATTTCACTAAGGCCCTTTTTACACCTGGTGTTAAGATGCATTTTGTTTGAGCAGAGCACAGGCAGTCTAAGAGGGAGACACACCTGCTGTTTTAATGCGTCACTTTTGTCCACTTTCAACCACTTCTGATCAGATCTTTCGATCAAATGGACGAAACAAACGTATTTACATAAACGCACCCGGAGACGACTTTCGTTTCTGCTCTGACAGCCACAGGACCAGCCGAACACTGAGTGTGTGTTAGAAATCAGGAATGGTGAGAGAACATTGTGCTTGGTATGTTTTTCGGCTTCAAACCAAACTCGGGTCTTCAGCCGACAGTTTAAATCCCGTCTGGCTTGAGCACTTCCCATAATGTTCACGCGTTAGGTCAGTAGGCGGAGAGTAGATGGACTTTAATGGCCATTCGACCACATGAGGTTTACACTCCCAAAGCAATCCCGTTAAATGAGTTTTCGACTAGCTCTAGAAGTGGTTGAAAGTGGGCAAGCTCAAAATGTTTTAGACCCCGTTTACACCTGTATTTAGCATCGCCCACTTGTGATCCGATCGACCAAAACGCTTCTTAATACCCGGTGTGAACAGGGCCTGAGTAACTTTTTAAATACATTTTGCTTTTATGACCTTTATTTGAAGAAATTATTGAAAATCGCCTCTTTTTCAGAGGCGACGCGGTGAGCTACGCCCGATTGCAGCACCTAAACAAAGGAGACGAAGAGAAAGTGGCAGAAACGACAGATGGTTCTGTGCCGTGAATCTCTCCTCTTCACCTCCTTCATCACCTCATTGCATCCTTTCCCTCTCGTTTTCCCTTAACATGACAAAATGCATTACCTGAGGTGCTTCACGGTTTGTTGGGATGTTTTTAAGCTAACCTTTGACGACTGAGGCGTGAGTCGGTCATTGGAAATCAGTTCTCTGGTTTGTTTGTGTAGGATTTAGTTAATAAAATGGGTTTTAATTTGCGCTCTCGTGCACAGTTTATATAAATGCATTTAATTTATTTTTTATCTGACTTTCATTTCACTTTACCAAACCCAGAGCTGGAGTGTAAGTGAATGCATTAACTTCAGCTCTCATCAAACCACCTCAACTCAAGCGCAGGGAATTGGAACTTTGGCCATTGGGATATTTTTCCACCCCAGAATTCTTTGTTCTGTAGATGAGGAAAAAGGGACAGATAAGGGCCGGTTCTCACAGAATGCGTTTTTACATTCCACTGCGCCACTTTTACATTGTTTTTCTACGTAAACAACACATGCTAGACTTTTGCAGTCTCGCTTCACGTTCTATCGGAAATGTCCTACTTCCCACTTCTGAAGTCGTGATTACGAGATCATCGCATTTTAGTGCTTTGATGTCGGAAAGAACAGGAACCATGGAGGACACCAGATTTATTCTTGCCTATAAATTGGGGAAAATCTTATTAAAGCCAAAATGTAATTAGCGTCCTTGACAAACATAAACACACCGCACTATCTATAGTCAGCTTGCTGACGATTCTGGATTTTCGGTCAAATACGGGCTATTTTTGCCGTGTATAATACACTTGAAATGATTATTCATATATGTAAATATGCACTACTTTAACGACAAGACAAGGCGTTGTAGCTGTTGTGGAAAAAAAATGAATTAAGAATACCAGTCTCGGCAGCAATCATTCTTCCCGCTGGCATTTTTAAAGTTTGTGACCCGCCTAACTCAGAAACTCTAAATGATCCCAGAACTTCCCAGTGGTAAATACGACTTGAGAGTAATTTTTTTTTATATTTACCGATATAATTCCGATAGCACGTGAATGCAGCTTTAGTTCAACTTTAAAAAAAACGCATCTCTAGACCTCGGCTGCGTCTGAAAACTTAAAAGTGCTGCCTTCGGAGGACGAGTTGTAAGGTAGTGAAGCAAGGCACTCTGAATCCAACGTTAGCTGCACTTCCTGTCTCCTGAGAGACCTTCATCTGATGGATTTATTAAGGCAGCATAGATGTATCCTTCGCTGCCTTTGATATCCCACAATCCATTCTGTGGCAGTTGAGCTAAAAAATAAAGATGGCGTCTAAAAGTTGCGGTTGGTGGTCAGTTTGTGTGTAAATGTAGGTTTTTAACGTCATTTTGATGTCATTTCTCGTGAGAAATTACTATTGTAGTCATTAATAATATTTGTTTATCTATCTCTGAAACTCTCTGTATTTTGCTGTAGATCATTAAACCGTAACACTGCCTCAGAAGTCCGCCGAAATCAGTTTCGTGAGGTATCTTTGAGCGCAAACACGACCTGCAAAGTCAATACCTGTAAGGCAGCGAGGCACAAGTCAGCTGCCTAACTTTTCCAACGCAGTAGTTGCGTTTTTCCCCACTTCACTAGCCTGAGTTTTTAACCGCAAAAACGCGTTCTGTGTGAATGGCCCCTAATCCTTTAAAAGAGCGAACAAACTTGTATTTTAATGTGTAAGCATGGTCAAATGTGTCTCAGCGATTGCAGGTGTGTTTAAGGCCACTGCAGGGATTAAAAACTAGCGTGTTTGTGTGTTTCGTGTGCCTCTGCTAACTGGCCTTTACCCAGAATCCTTTGCTGGAGCATGTTTGCTGTTTGTAAGAAATGGTGGAATGTAATTTTTCTACACGCGCTGCTCTAAAATCTCGCTGTCACTGATTTGGTGAAAGAGTGTCTGATCTGCGCTTTCTGGTTGTTTCCTTTAAAAGCTTGTGTGAGTGTAACTCTGAATGATGATAGTGGTTTACGTTCTGTCTTCAGTCTTAACTTTCCTCTAAAGCCGTCTGTCTGCTGCTGCACTGAAGAAGGGCTTCTTTTCCGGAATAAGAAACGATTCAGTTTGTTGATGCTGTGATGACGTGTTGTTTGCTTATTTCTGCATCTATCTGAGCCAGTCTCAACACTGACCACTGGTATGAAAGCCAAAGTTACAAATCTTAATGTGGAGGTCCGAGGTCATTCTGTCCTGTTCTGACCTTAGTGTTCACGCTGTTACTTAAGGAGGCTTGTTTCCAACAGGGAATAAAAAAAAAAAAGGGAATTGCGACCAATTCTGACTTTTTTTTCTATCAATTGCGAGTTTATATCTCACAATTTCCTCAGAAATCTGTCAATCATTATGCCTCAACTGTCACCCACAAATCTTTTTTATTTATTTTTTTGGAAGATGTGTTGACTCTTTATTTAAATGTTGTTAATTTTGAACAAAAAACGTTATATAGTGTACCTTTTAAGCACATTTATTTAATTTACATTTATAAAATGTTGAATTGCATTAAGAACAACAGGAATTATTAGGCATAAGTAATGAGAATTTGCTAAATTGTGGTCTCGATTTCCTTAATGCAAAATCTTTTTTTTTTTTTTTTTTTTTTTTTTTTTTTTGGGGGGGGGTAAATTTTGCGATTTCCTTAATGCAAAATCTTTTCTTTTTTTTTCTTTTTTTGGGGGCGGGGGTAAATTGTGACCCGAGTGTGTTTGTGAGATTCACCCTCATAATTGGTCTTATGCTTCCTTGAAATGCTTTCAGTAAACTTTTCAAAACTTTGCAGCACTGTATGTTTAGCAAGTAAAATGATTTCCAATAACACTACTGAGACTTGTTATATAGTTAAATCTCCACCAGCACACAAACCAGCTTGAATCTTATGTCTACCTAGATAAACTGAAAGAATTAACTCACGAATTTCAAGTTATGTCGGAAAGATCGTATTTATGAGTTGAACGCCACCACAAAGTTGTAAATACGAGCGGAATATCTCAATACAAAGGCTTTTTTATTTACAACAAAATACGCTGATTGCCTGCGCAAAAGGATAGCACTGTAATATGACATTCATATGTAACAATGAAGTTTACAGTGACTTCATACATTTATTAAAAACATAAAAAAAGCGAAACACACCTGATGCACATTTTGTTCTTAATTTTCTAGAAGTAGAGTTAAAAACCTTGCAGTATTTTTGTGTTTTTAATTAAGAGAAGGCACACCGCCATCTTACTCCGGCGAAAGTGAATTGAACTCGTAAATAATACGACTTCCCAACTCGTACATACGAACTTCCCGGGAGAACTTGAACACACCTTTATTTACCACTAACTTTGGCGTACAATCCCTCCAATAGCCTTAGTCCATCTGTAGGGGAGTTTATAACAAGTCATTATGATATTGAAAGTATAATTTTCTTAAAGATTTCTTCTAGTCTTGTGATCTCAATAACCACGATGTCCACAACCAAACGCTTCCGTATGGCCTGACGAACACAACAGGACTGATTGAAAAAAGGGAAGATATTCTGAAACACCAAACTTTGTTTCCGCACAACCTAAACTTGAATATTTGTTATTAGCTGTGATCTTGTCCCTATGTGTATTAGTTTTGGATCAGTGATATGTAACTAATTGACTTTGCAATGATGTGAACATAAAAAGGTCTGAGATCGAGACTTTTTTCCTGTTTTCCTCTTGAGCTAAATAAAGGCATCTGTCTTTGACCTCCTCGTTTGCTCGTTGTTTTTATGTAAGAGTTTCTAACTTCCAAGATCTAAAGTATAATTCTGCTATTACGATTTCACTGGGGGGTGAAAAAATTTGAATAATTGGCGGGTGATTTTTTAAAAAATTAATAATTAAGAGGTATCTTGAGCTCAACAAGGCTGCATTTATTTGATGGAAAATGATTTGCTGCTTTATTGCTCATCTTATTATCAATGTTAAAAACAGTTGTGCTGCTTAATATCCAGTGTTGGGGGTAACAAATTACAAGTAATGTGAGTTCCGTAATCGATTATTACTTTCTTCAAGTAACGCATTAGTTTTAAATTTCAAATAAGTAACAAAAGTTACTTTGTTTTCCCATGTTTTGACTGACAGCTTATGTCGTAATGTTGAAAGAAATCATAAGTGTAGAGGTGGTGTGTGTGAACATGATGGGTATTCGTAGTTCTAGACTAAATTTGAACATGTTTTTATTCATCTCACTTGCTCAAAAACAGATTCAGTATTCCTCAAAATCAATAAAAACTGTGAAATGAGAACAGAATATATGCAAACCTGCAATTAAATGTTAATACAGATATACTTTATGTATTTAATTTCACTTTATTAACCAGTGATCTTTGATGATCCAATTCAAACACACCAATAAGAAAAAAATACTTTGATATTTGTTCTGTTATTTATTGTTGAAGTAAGAATTTTGAACTTTCTTCTGCAATCCAGAAAAGCAGTGCAGCTGAAAGGTTTGTTGGAGAGGCGCCCTCTACTGTACAGGCGGGACTTTTTCCAGCTTATGAACTTTTTGTTATTAGAGCCCAGGTGAAAAAAAGTAACACAAAAGTAATGTTTTGAAAGCATTACTTTCAAAAAAAAAAAAAAAAGTACCTAAGTAACACAATTAGTTACTTTTTTCGGGAGTAACCCAATATTGCAATGCATTACTTTTAAAAGTAACCTTCCCCAACAATGGTAACATTTTTGTGGAATTCATGTTACACTACCATAAAAATTAAGCATCAAAATAAGAATTAGTAACAGAGCACCAATAATAATTGAGCATCAAATCATCATATTAGAATGATTTCTGAAGGATCAGTGACACTGGAGTAATGAGGCTGAAAATACAGCTTTGATCACAGTAATATTCAAATAGAAAACAGCTCTTTTAAATTGTAATAATATTACACAATGTTACTGTTTTCCCTGTATTTTTCACTTCTTTCAAAACATGAAAAGACTTATTACAAACTTTTGACCACCAGTGTAAGTATTACTTGTAAGACTACCAATCGGCAAGTTTAATGTCATTATTATAGATATATTCAATAATCTTTTCAAAGTAAATCTGACTCTTTGAACACCCCATCACGAGGTTTCACAGAATACATCATCATACATCAGCACATCACATCCGGTTGCAGGACTTTAATAGCAGTTCAAACTGAAAACTGAAAGTTTATACAGTATGAAAAACTACATTACTTGGTATAAAAAGGGCTTGACAGTACAGTCACACTTATAACCTGATAATCTGAACAGTTTGACTGTCTGATTCCTCAAATATGAAGGCAGACTTGAAATCAAGAAACAGTTAAACAGTAGAGAGACAGTTAATTAAACGGTTCATCATTACATAACTGAAGAGATTGTGTTCCTCCAGAACAACACATGTCGCGGAACGATGTACCGTTTCAGTCTGTTGAGATTTGCGACGACAGTGAAGAGTTTTCATTGGCGGATCTGAGTTCACTTGCTGTGGTCTGTAGGAGCTTTGGGTTTTCGTGGACTCTTCTTATATTTTCCCGCCCGCGTGGCTTTAAGCTCCGCCTCCCACTGCTTCTTCACCATAGTGTACAACCTCATGGTGGCCTGAGCGTCCTGAACCTGCGAGTTCAGCCGACAGGACACACACAGCAGGGGTCAAAAACACAATCAAACCACCAGCTGTACCTTAAGATTACTAAACACTTTGTAATAATTAGACAGGGGTTATCTTAGGGTATCTTAGGATTCTGGCTGACAGTTACTGATGAACAGTTTTGAGGTCAGTAAGATTTTTTGAGAATACGTTTATTCAGCAAGAATGCATTAAATTGATCAAAAGTGACAGTAAACGCATTTGTTATGTTACAAAAGATTTCTATTTAAAAAAAATGTATCACTGTTTCCACAAAACTATTAAGCAGCACAACTGTTTTCAACATTGATAATGATCAGAAATGTTTCTTGAGCAGCAAATCATCATATTAGAATGATTTCTGAAGGATCATGTGACACTGAAGACTGGAGTAATGATGCTGAAAATTCAGCTTTGATCACAGGAATGAATTACATTATAAAATATATTCAGTTATTTGAGATTATTACTGTATTTTTGATCAAATAAACATGAGCAGAAGAGACTTCTTTCAGAAACATTTAAAAATCTTACCGACCCCTAAACTTGTGAACGTTAGAGCTTGTGACGGTCTAAACTGACTTTAACTCCTTAACTTAGATTATATATGAAAAGGTCAAGTCAAGTAATCTGAAATAATGGAGAAGAGTGTTTTCATTGGAGACTTACGGATGAGTGTTCGCCCTGCTGGACTGAACATTGAGAATCTCTTTTCATAAAACCCGCAACGCAGGACATCCGGACTGAGGAAGAGGACAGGAGGGGAGACATTACAAATGAACATAACTTGAAGTCAGTAATTGCACTTAACATAGTATATATATTAATTTAAGATTCATACCTTTACTTTCTGCCTAAATGGTTTGTATTTCTGTGTGTCTCTGATCATTTTCTTGGGATGACCCAACAACAAAATCTATAAACAAGACAAAAGTTATGCAAATAAATCATACACTGGTTAAAGGAATAGCTCACCAAAAATATCATTATTTATTCACTCTCATGCCATTTCAAACCAATATGCTGTTATATATTATATAGCAAAAAGGTAGATGTTGATATTGACAAGGTAGATGTAAATAATAATATTAATAGGCCGATATAAGCCTTCTTATTAAATTATTTATTATTGTTTGGGAGAGGACAAATATTACAAAACTTTCTGAAAATACAATATGATAATTAACTGCACAATTACTAGAAATGTGTACCTTTGATATCATACAATTTGCATACATACAAATTTGTAAAAAATAAAATAAAAAATAAATTCAAGACGTTTCCAACTCTGACTTTGAACCAATTCTGTAGAATGGCCCATATGGCAGGTCATATGGACTAGTTTTATGTGTTGTTTTTTTATAGCTTGTCAAACATTTCAGCAAAAGCATGCAGGAATGATATGAGCATGACATCAGCCTTTCTGTTGAGTGCACTGTACCTTTAAGTCATTGTGAATGGCGTGTCCCACTAAAATTCTTCCTTCCAGAATCTGAGCCACTTCCTCCTGGACCGTCTTGATGTCCTCACCTGTCAATCACATAAAGAACAATCAAAACACAATAAATAATCTCAAATATATTGAAGCCTAATTTCGTGGATGAAATGTCTGTCTGTACCACAAAATGCATATTTTGTTAAAGAAATGTTTTGGCACATTCCAGTTCGTATTTATATTATATTATTCCATTCACAAAATGTATTAAATAGCAGATTATGATTTATTATTAATTTAATATTGAATGCCTAATTCAGAAATCAACTGGTGACCTGCCTAATTTCATGGACAGAAGGGTCTGTCTGGATCACGAAATTCTTTTAGTTCATGAAACATTAAGAATTTTTTTATATAAACTCAGAATTCTGATTTGTGATATAAATTCAAAATTGTGAGATTTTAGAACAAAATTGTGAGATTTAATAAAAAAAATTAAAAGAAAAAGCACCAGAACTGCGTTACACTTGCAATTGAGAAAAATGTCAAAATTTTGAAATGTTAGCTCAAAATTGCGATATATAAATTCAGAATTGAGAGATACAGTAAGAACTGCTACGAACTCACAATTCTTAATCCATTCAAACAGCTATTTAACCAAACATATGTGACCCTGGATCACAAAACCTAGAGTCACAAGTCACACGGGTATATTTGTGGCAATAGCCAACAATACATTGTATGGGTCAAAATTATAGATTTTTCTTTTATGCCAAAAATCATTAGTATATTAAGTAAAGATCATGTTCCATAAATTTCCTACCATAATATATAAAACATTTATTTTTGTGAGTGAATGCAGCACAATCGCAAACATTAATGGACAACTTTAAAGGCGATTTTCTCAATATTTAGATGTTTGTTGCACCTTCAGATTCCAGATGTTCATAGTTGTATCTTTACAAACCATACATCAATGGAAAGCTAATTTATTCAGCTTTAATATGATGTATAAATCTCAATTTCAAAATTATGACCCATGTGACTGGTTTTGTGGTCCAGGGTCACATATAGTATTTTTCAAATGCAATAGAGAAAATCCATGCAGGTATTTCTCTTAGGAGGGATCCTGACCATTTTCAATGTCGGCCCGTCTGATGCCGCTAACGGCCGTCCGGTAGTCCGTAACCTTTTCCGTGGGTTTGACGTATTTATCGTAGATGCACTTCCCAAAGTGGTTGACGATCGAGACGCGCGCTAGAATGCTGTCCTCCCCGTCACATCCGACCCCCACCATCTCACATCCATAGCAACGGCACGGGTCAATCTGAAATCAGAACAACAGCGGTTAGTTGACATCACTTCCTGCCGCCAGGACTTACACTGACAGCTGCAGGCGCTCGCTCACCCCTCAAACGCATGCTCTTTCACCAGCGACTCCTCCGTGGTTTTGGCATTGCACTTCAGAATCCCGTTCCGCTTTCGTACGATGTCTGCGGCCTCGGCCCCCACGGCGGACTCGATGTCATCGGGGTCCACGTCATCAAACCAGATATCAGACCTGAGAGGAAACACGAAGTGTAACTCGACCTATGACGGTGACACAAAACAAAACGTTGCGGTTTTCTAAGCGTGTAAAATGGATAACTATTTTGTATGGCGGAATGCCATAGCAAGTGCTTGTAAGCACTTCGACTTGGCGCATTAATATCTTCACTCGTGAAAAATCCTCTCACCGGCCCCCGCTCCCTGTAGTGAAGATATTACTGCGCCAAGTCGCAGTGCTTACAAGCACTTGCTATGGTATTCCGCCATACAATATAGTTATCCATTTTACACGCTTAGAAAAGCGCAACGTTTTGTTTTGTGTCACCGTCCTAGGTCGAGTTACACTTCGCGAGTAACTGTATTTAATAGGGAAAACGTGGAGGTGTTTGGTGGCTTCTCTGCTTGGCCCATATTAAATGAACTGGGCTAACAAAGTTTCGCCGCAAGACAGAGGGATTTAGTGCACGCACTGAGACGAGAGAGGTATGCATCAACTCGTCTTAGTTAAGGGAATAACATAGTTTAATATGAAAAAACGGTAAAGTATCCCTTTAAGGTTGGTCTTTTTTTAAAGAAGACATTTTGAAAGCATAGAGGTTTAACAAATGTACTGTACTAAACATCTATATTTTATACAAAATATATATTTCACAAACAATTTGGACAATCAAAGCCACACGTCTAACAAAGTTGTGTTCAAATTTTAAATTTGATATCACAAAAATGTAGGTTCTTATGATATTTTGTTTAGGTGTTGAACAATAACAGCCACATTCCACTGAATTTTTTAATGCGTTCTCCTGTATTAAAGAAGATATATCTCCTTTCCAACGATGTGTTTTGCCAAGATTAGAAAAAGATTTGATCAAAAAATATTGCAGTATATTTTGTAAAATGTGAAACATGAGGGGCTGCTAAAAATGTTTTAAAATATTGTTTCCATGGTAGCGCAATGTTCAATTTCAAAAGTGTTTTCACAGGATGAACTTTGAGAGTTTAAGCTTTCAAATGATACCTAAACTATGTGATGGGGAAAAGGCAATGCAAAAAAGCGAGCCAAGTGTCCTGCAACTAGTTTTAAAATGCACACGTACTCTGCGGTGGGTTTCTTTTCCACCTCCTCCACTTTCTTCTTTTTGCTCGTTGGTTTCTCTTTTTCATCCTTTGTTTTCCTCTTCTCTGCTTTGAATTGTTTGTGTCCAGCAGGGTCTTTTTCATTCTGTTGATCTCCATCTTCCCTGCTCTTCCTGAACTCCCAGAAGCCGGTTTGACAGTCTGTGTGGGTTTTTTGAAGAGTTTATCCGGTTTACGAGAGTCTTTGGAAAATGACTGCGTCTTCTGAAGCTGATTTGCTTTAACGCTTGCATCTTTCGTCTGTTTTGGGCCTTCATCCTTCTTTTCAGGATTTGCAGCGAGAGTCTACACACACACACACACACACACACACACACACACACACACCAGAGATTAAAACAGACATAAGATGCATTTCTCATTCAGGATTGCACGTGCATATTGTCGAATAGGAATTCAATATAATTTTACCATGGTAAAAAAAATTACTCTGACCTGCAATAAGTTCTTCCAGTTGCAGGAATATTCTTGAACTTCTGTTGGGGGCATAATGTTTGGCTTCACAGTTTTTGGTTTTGTTATTTCCTTCTTTACAATAGGTTTCGTGTGGTAGAAGAACATCTTTTTCTTATCAGGTTTCTTTTTCTTCTTAGTATGCTTTGCTTGCCCATTAGTCTGAACACTAACAGCATGTTTATTCGGCTTACTTTAGACATAGTTAGGTTTGATCTAGGTAACCTGAGTGATAAAACACTAGGGTGTCGTTCAGCTTTTCTGTTATTATAATGAGCACGTACTGGCTCCAATAAATATCACTATCTGTTCACATGTTATTTCGTAGCTTTCTATCATTAGCGCAGATATACGACATGCATGTTAGCGCGGACAATACTAAACATATATGGAAAATATATATAACTCTTTGAGAATATATTAACTTAAAAGCGTTAAACGTAAATAAGACTATAAAAGCGATCCACAACTATACCATGAGACAACCATGCTGATGGGACTTTCTGTCGTCTGTGTTACAACAATACGACCCGTGCAGAAACTGGATGTGGATGAACGTTCCGCACTGTGTTCTGGTCCAGGGGTTTTCAAAAGTTTAGGGGAAAAAACTGTGTAAAAATGCAAAAATAAATACATAATAAGATTGTAATAAAATAATATTTAACTAAATAAAGCATAAATAATTTGATTAAAATGATTAATAAAATAAATATAGCCTATAGTATACATAAATAATTAGGGAAGCAGTATATCTGTCGACATATCGGCTGATATGTGATCATTTTTAATGCTATTGTCATCGCCTGATAAGAAAATTTGGCCGATATATTAAAGCTGACAAATAATGTATTATTTCCTTCAGTTGAGACACTTCAGATTGCTTGAAATATGATTGGAATCACTTAATTTGGATTTAGATTTATCAGCCAATATATCGATTATCTGCTTTCAAATACAAAGAATTTGCATCTCTATAAATAATACATCTAACAAAAAGTAATAATGTAATGAAAAAAAAACCTAAATATTTTCAAAATAATATTTCACACATATTTATAAAATTAATTTATTCAGAGTATAATTTGGGTGTTAGATGAAAAGATTAGTGGCATCTAAAAGACTGAAAACCCCTGTTCTGTTCAGTGATGTTGCATCCAGTTTTGACCAGATTTAAAAAGTTATTTAAAAATGTAATAAATAATTCAGAAAAGGAGACTTTAATACAACTCTTCAAAGATTAATATGTATCAAGCTCTGAATTAAAAGTCACTTTGATATATTATAAAATATTTATTATAATATAAACATAATATAATAAAAATTAATGACAAAAAAACATCCAAGTCTTTATAATGCATTTTTTAATGTAGGCTACATGATTTTAAATGATTGAAAATGAATGACCTGTGAATTTTGTAGATATTTCAGGTAAACTTGAACTGATATACAGGAGAATCATATATAACTGTGCTTGTCTGTTACAAATATTTTCACTGGTAGAATCCTCAGACCAGAAATGAGACAAACACTAGAGAAGAATGGAAAGATTCTCTCAGTAAAGGTTGTGGTGAATGAGCACAGATGAGTGTCAGTCAGAGGATCAGAAAATGACACTTTCCCCCGATCCCAGTCCAGCAGAACTCTCACACTCTGAAGCCTCTCTTTAACACTAAAGGGAGTGTAGGCTTGCTCCTGGTAATGTGAGAAATACTCTTTATTTTTGTACCACACACACCAGACATCTTTGTCAAAGAAAGTAAATCCCTTTCTTTGGTTTGATGCTGTTGTAATTCCAAGAGTCCATTGTGTATTGCCCCCCAACCTCCACATCCCAGCAGTGTGTTCCTGAGTTAAAGCCTTCAGAGCCCAGGACACATGGATAGATGTCAAATCTCTCTGGATTAGCAGGAAATGATCGAGTGTTCACGGTCCATGTCAGACTGGTCAGATCATTAAACAGGTTGAGTTCGGGATGTGCAGTGTTGGGGTCCAGATTCACAGGAGCTGGGGAGACAAAACAATCAAGATAGATGTACACACACCACATATTCATACTCTGTCATAAAGAAGATATTTTAAAGACTCGCCATTTTGGACAATATCTCGCATCTTCAGCCAGACTCCAAATGCCAGGTTTCCCAAGTGATTTGCCACATTAATCAGAGCTCCAGAACTCATCTGTGGATCCTGATGTGGGCTCTGGGCTCTGGAAGAACATTCTGCAATGGGTTTGGGTTCACAAGCAGAGAAGAGCGACAGGAGGCAGAACACTTACCTTTCCATTGTGGCTTTAAAGTTCTGGAAAAAGAGTGGAAATTATTCATTATCACTCCACTAAAGGATAGTTAAAGCCCCCTTGTCAATCATTTTATCCCTTAAAAATCACGTTTGATCACCAAAATGACATTTTAAAAAAAAATCCGTGAAAATTTTTCTTCATGCCTTAAAATAACTCTACACCCTTGCCTCATTTAGTAAACGCGGTTCTATGAATATGCAAATTAGCCCCGCCTCCACTCACTCATTTTTACACTTGTGAACTTCCCTAAGCACTTGCTCTTCTCCCTGCTGCCATTTTGAAGTGCGTTCAACTTCGTCAAGTAGACAAGGGAAGTTTATTTGGACAGGCCCTTGACCCCTCGATTTTGACAGAGAGAGCGAGTCTACTCAATGGCTACATCGAAATCTTATACTTCCCTACTATATAGTAGGCGAAAAACAGTATGTGACAAAAGAAGCAAGTCCGAATTCACAGTACTCAAAAGAGTAGGTAAAAAGTACCCGGATGACTACTACTATAGCCGATATTCTGAAACGTGTATACGATGGACACATTACTATCCCATGAGGCCATGGGAGAGGATCTATGAATGGGTCACATGACAATAACAACATGGCGGATGTAGCTGTAAGACTGGAGAAACTGGAAGAGAGGGCTACTCTCTGAGAAAACAAAGGAAATTAACTTAATCAACTAGGAAATTAATTTGTACTCTCTTGCTTACCATCCCCATTCGAGACACGATCACACTTGAGTTGATCACCTCCCAGTTTTAGGGTTCCTCCCAAGATTAGTGATGACTAATATTTGGCACTAATTCAAGGGTAGGCCTACTTGGTTTGCAAAGACAAGAAGTGAATTTCCATTTAGGGCAGCAAAAATGCCGCTTGATCAACCTAAATCTGGCTGTGTCTTACCTCTGTTTTAATTTAATGTTACTTTAGATAAGTGTACGTGGGAAACCACGGCATGGCCAATCCAAAGCTATTATAAGACAAGTAAAGTTGATTGACTTATATCTGTAGTAGTGGCCATACCTCTACTGAATAAACGTTACTTTAAATTCAAGTGTATGCAAAGTCATCGGGGCAATATAAAGTATCTTTGATTAACGTGTAAACGTGAATGTGACCATCTCAGGTATATAGCAATTACCTCTGTTTAGAGACCCAAAACTGACGAGCTAGTGATCGTGAGACCTGCGTTAAACAGAAGACATGAGGACCTCAAAGCAACATAGTTTCCTAATATGAACGGGTAAAATATAAGTAAAGAGTTAAAAAGAATAATCAAACATTCGCTCACATTTAATGATGCTCAGATATCATTAAAACCTTTTTCATGTATGGAGTCAGTTGAAATAATGAGGTAATACATATGAGAAAATGTATTGCATTTAATCTTGTTGTGTTGCGTAAAAGGAAAGACAGTAACGCGCCGAGACCTTCACCCGTTCTATCTGTACCGCCATTGGACCGATTTAGACGGGCTTTAGCACATACTAATTTCATTCATACTGCCCACGTTCGTCTACATAAAACATACATTTTTAATGGTCGCGAAGTTCAAAATCAGTATGTATTTCGGACGCAACGCTCGGATGTTTTTGAAAACGTTACCGTTATCATCTCAAAAGGTTGAAGCTATAAATTCTGCAGGACTGTGGCCCTCCCGGAACTGAGTTTGACACCCCGATGTAAAAACATTTTATGATTAAAGTAATATAACTAATGTAAATTAAAAAAATTAAAAAAATCCTTCAAATATTGTTAAAATAATAGGCTATAAATAAAACAAACATAATTTTTCCTTCAGATATTGCATTTGTAAAAGTTGGGTCAAGAAGGTTTGAGAACCAAAGCTTGCGATTTGAAATCTGCCATAAGCTCATTGGTTTTTAAACCAACCACCTGTAATACACCAAGCTGTAATTGTCATGTGACTCACTGTCTCAAACTGTGATGTCAAAAAGACAGCAGACTTTAGGCCTATAGACCATTTCATACGGTTAAAATCCTCCAAAAAATGATCTGTCATTGCAAAAACATTTACAATAATATAAAAGAATTTTGTGCTTTCTTCTAGCCAGAATACACAGACTGTACAAATACACTGTCATGTTAACCTGTCAAATCTTGACCTCTTGACCCCACCTGCCATAAAAACCTGTGTAGCCTATAAATGAATGTAAAATGAATCTGCTGATTAGCAAAAACATCAGACAAAACCAGTTCTCACATTTAGAAACAAGACGTCCTTGGCTTTCATTTCCTCCTCGATGTCTTGTATTGTGTCTGAAAGAGCTGAGATCTGTTTGTTCATCTCCTCCAGGTTCTGCTTCATCATCTGAATCTTCTGCTCCTCTTCCTCCCTCAGTTGAGTGATTTTAGCCTCTTCTTCCTCAATGAGAAACTGTTGGAGCTTCTTAAACTCCTCATTAATCTGATGCCTTGTGTACTGAGCTTGAGTCTCAAATAAAGACAGAGAAATAAAAGTCAGTTCAGTTTTGTGCTGAATATGCGGAAGGTATGATTGACACTCTTCACCTGGATTGCTGAACCGCTTCCTCACACTCTCCTTTACCTTCCTCTAAGTGTTTGAGCTTTTCATGTAAGGACTTCAGCGCGAGACACAGTTCCTCCTAGAATTTAACAAAGAGAACATTTGTAAGTCCAACTGTGTGTTAAGGCCCGTTCACAGATAAAGTTAACTATCGATATCGTTCCGTTTATTCCAAGCGCGTGCGTGTTTAAATGCTCGCGCTCGTCACAGCAGGATGGATTCTGATTGTCAATGTTTTTATCGTTCATCATCAGCTGGATAAAATCGTTCTGAAAGTGATTCCAACGATATCGTTTCTCTGTGCCATTATCGTTATAGCGGTGGCGTGAACTCTGCTATTCTTTAATATTAAGAATGATTTTTAGAACTATATCTTTGGCGTGAACACGCCTTTATCACTAGTCTAAAACAACCTTAAGGAACGTGAACAAGATTCCTGTTGGAATTTTTCTAACACAAAACCCCAATGACTGTAAGCACTTCTTCCCTCCTTTTATAGCAATTAGTCTGCAATTATAATCCAATCAAATTAGTCATTTCACCTGACTAGTAGGCTACTGGCCAATTAATTTATTTAAAATGCAGCTGATTTCCCTTCACAGGGTCAGCCTTATGTTCCCACAGCCCTATGTTCCCACGGCCCTATGTTCCCACATTTCTAAGAATCTTTTTTTTACTGAACATTTTTAAAATTAGTTCCTATGTTCCCACAGCCCTATGTTCCCACAACCCTATGTTGCCACAGCCCTATGTTCCCACAGTCCTATGTTCTCTCATTTAACTATGTCCCATATGAAGGGTAGGTTTTAGTGCTTGTGCTGGTACAGGGATAGCCCAATTACATCCCAGACAAGTCTCCTTCCTGTGAGGGGTAGGTTTTAGGTATGTCAAACAATCAAGCCTAATTCCCCCACGAAGGGTAGGTTTTAGTGCTTGTACTGGTACAGGGATAGCCCAATAAGATCCCAGACAAGTCTCCCTCCTGTGAGGGGTAGGTTTAGGTATGTTAGGGTAGGGTTAGGGCTGTGGGAACATAGGGCTGTGGGAACATAGACATGCTCCCACTCTTTACATTAATCTAGAATCAAAGTGAATTAACATCACAACAACTAAAGCAGCAAACTTTGCGAAAAACAAAATGTCACTGCCAATACTTTTGGCCATGGCTGTAAACTAAATGTAAACGAACTAAAAAAATATATAATTGTATGTTTACTGAACACTTTATTTTAGTGCAATCAGATTTTATTGATTTTTTATTTATGATTGCTTTATTACGGTTTGTATAGCAAAGTATTGTTCTGCATTTGAAACAAGATCTTTGTTCTTACCTTGTAAGATGGAAGAACTACATTGATTGGCCTGAATCCGTGAAGAGCATGTTTTTGTGAATCTCTGCACACTAAACACACTGACTGATGGTCCTCCAGACAGAAGAGCTTGAGTTTCTCACCATGCACATCACAAACCTCCTCAACGTTCAAGAAAGACTCACACACGTTTTTTAACACAAGATTACAAGGAGGTTCAGCTTTCGAGGATCTTCTCTGCAGACCGGACACTGTCGAGTTTTCTTTGATCTCCAGAACTGTTGAAGACACTCTTTACAGAAACTATGACTGCATGACAGAACAACGGGACATTTGAAGATCTCCATGCACACAGGACAAGAAAGCTCCTCCACAGATAACGACTCCATGTTCACTTTTTAAGAACTCCAACAATCAAACTTGACTGTCTATTCAGACATAAAAGCCTCAACCCGTCCTGTTTCCTTTTTATTTTTGCTCTGATACTCCATAGAGGAACCATGGCAGGAACAGAGAAATAAAGCCACTTCCTGATATCTTTTACAAGGTTTTTGATTACCCTTATTAAATATTCAAACTTGAAATGAAAGGAATGCACTAAAAAGATTATGATTGTGCGAACATCACACCTAAAACAAACTAGCACTTACCATTTAAACTAACGCGTAAGAATCACTTGCTACAAGAATATTATTAAATGACCCCATAAGACCTGGTTATTCGTAAACACACATTTATATACATATATTACATAACTATATAACAAAAAAAGAAAACTATTAATAGTTAATTATTTGATATAAAATTTAAATTTTATTTAAAACATGTTCATATACAGTCATCCAGATTCATCTAACAGTGCAAAACAAAGTGTGTAAAATCAGCCTGGAGAGAGAACTGTGCGCTGTCGCTAATATTATATGAATGCATTTCATTATTTACATAATAAAAGAGCAGTCAATATTTCAAACAAATGAAAGATTCACATGCACACTTCATCCAAAAACTCATTTAAATTCAAACCCAAACTTACATTGACATAGTTTTTAAAATGAGCAAAAGAAAAACAAGCCAAAAAAACATAAATTTACATTACAGTCATACACTAAACAGACTATCCAGTGCTAAAATGTATTTAACCGGGCTGTTAATACACATTTAATCATAATGATATGGTATACTATTAAATATATTACAAAAAAATAACTGAAAACAGTCCATGTGCGTCACAAAGTCAACAGGTCAATTCTTTTTTCACTCACGCATTATAGTCCTTCACGTCTATTGCGATCTCAAAACTCTGGCCAGTTGATAATACCTAGAATATCAAAGTCGACCGCTGGCGGTAGATCCTTCTCCTATTAAGCACCTAAACTCTGGAGCAACCTTCCTAACATTGTCCCGGAAGCAGACACACTCTGTCAGTTCAAATCTAGACTAAAAACACATCTCTTTAACCTGGCATACACATAGCACATTATACATTCCTATCATTCAAATCAGTTAAATGATTATTAGGCTGCATAAATTAGGTCAGCCTGGAACCGGGAACACTTAATACCCGATGTACTCGTTACATCATAAGAAGAATGGTATCTACACTAATGTTAGTCTTTCTGCTTACTCCGAGGTTTACTGTAATCAGCCGGATCCGGCCCGTATCCAGACCAGATGTGGACCTGTGCCTGGACACGACCACAACGCATGATGTAGTCAGCCGGATCCGGCCCGTATCCAGACCAGATGGGACCTGTGCCTGGACACGACCACAACGCATGATGTAGTCAGCCGGATCCGGCCCGTATCCAGACCAGATGTGGACCTGTGCCTGGACACGACCACAACGCATGATGTAGTCAGCCGGATCCGGCCCGTATCCAGACCAGATGTGGACCTGCGCCTGAACACGACCACAACGCATCCCTGAAGTGTCAACAGAGATTGTGTCAACGAGACTCTCTCCTGTGAAGGCCTCATCGACACGACAGCCATCGGCACTGATCCTCAACAAACCCGCCCGTCTCCATTCCGGTCGTGACTCCGATCTTCAACCGGATGGAACTGGATAATATTGTGATTGTTCCAAACCAGTCTGACTTCTGACCAATAATGCTGGCTGAATCATAATCATGCACTGTTGGTTCATTGGCCAGAGGAGAACTGGCCTGCCGACTGAGCCAAGGTTTTTTTCTCCATTCTGCCACTGATGGAGTTTTGGTTCCTTGCCACTGTCGCCTTTTTCCACCTTTGTTGCCATTGGCTTGGCTTGCTTAGTTGGGGCATTAAACTTAACATTTAATTTAAAATTCAACAATAATATTGATCTGCCTGCATTAACACTATTATACAAGAACTAAACTAAGCTGGACGATGACATAACCGTTTACTCCACAGCGGTTATATATATATATATATATAAATGAACTAAATTAATAACTTTTTTTTAAACAAAAATTAAACATCACTGAACTTTCTTAAGCTCGACTGTGACGCTATTTTCTTCTGGAAACAAACTTGTTTGCATTATTTTCCTGTTATCTCTGTAAAGCTGCTTTGCAACAATCTGTATTGTAAAGTGCTAAATAAATAAATGTGACTTGAAGTACTAGTGTGCTGCATACTGCACATACTAATATATACACACACACGTTTACATGAGAATGATGTACTAAAAACTGAAAAGTTTTTCTTTTGCGTTTTTTGGAAAAGTTATTATGCTGCCAGGCCAGTAGTTGTAAAACAACATTACATGCCTATAGAGTACAGACATAAAACGCCTATAGACAAAACTTGAGTTTTTTGATGAGACTCTAGTCGCACAGAGATGAGACTCTAGTGGCACAGAGATGAGACTCTAGTCGCACAGAGATGAGACTCTAGTGGCACAGAGATGAGACTCTAGTGGCACAGAGATGAGACTCTAGTCGCACAGAGATGAGACTCTAGTCGCACAGAGATGAGACTCTAGTCGCACAGAGATGTGAAGAAGTGGAATGATTAAGAGCTGATTTAAAGACAACATATAACGGACTCAATTTACCGTCTTAATTACTGTCCCAAACTTTCTCCATATCTGACATGACTTA
This sequence comes from Leuciscus waleckii, assembly GCA_900092035.1. NCBI lineage: Eukaryota > Metazoa > Chordata > Actinopteri > Cypriniformes > Leuciscidae > Leuciscus > Leuciscus waleckii. The sequence continues at coordinate 22,249,916 of FLSR01004867.1, forward strand.
AACCATCTGCTCTGTTCATGTAACTAAACATGTCTTGACTTAACTTCATAACTTATCTTAATAACTAATAACTTAACATGTCTCACCCAATATCCTATATTATTTTCCTCTGAACTTTGTTTCACGTTGCTTAATAAACTAAAACGTATTTTTAAATGTTTGCTTTTCATCAGATAATGTGTTATGAGGAATCCAATAAAATATATATTCAAACAATAAATATATTATTATATATTTGCTTTTCATTGGATAATGGTTTTTATGGGATAAGTAAAAAAATAAAAATAAATACATTTAAATATTTTAAATGTTTGCTTTGCATCAGATAATGGTTTATGTGAAAAAATATTTTTTCAAAATACAATTAACTTGTCAGCTTTTCAAAAGATGTTTATGTGGAATCAAATATAGATTTAAATAATTAATATAATTGAAAATGTTCGCGTTTCATCAGATTAACTCTCGTCTTACATTATTTCCCTCAGAATTTTGTTTCATATCACATCACAGACGTTAAGTGTATTGCAAAAGCAAGGTCCTTCATGTTGTCTTTAACTCTAGTTCATTTTACAGCCACTGATGTACACAAACTATAACAACTATAGAATGTATTAATGTCCATTTTGTGATGAGTTCCCCACGCTCACATGGTTGTGCTCACCGGTAGGGCGAGGGGGTCCTTATTTTAAATACAGTTGATGTTCAGTTGTGTGTGTGTGTGTGTTTTAGTACGCAGGTCTGTAGAGCAGTTGTCCATTGAAGAGTCTGCGCTGGATCTCTTTCCACAACAGACTGCGTTCTCTTTTCGAACCCTTCATGAAGCCGCGGTTCTCCTGCGCTCGGCGCGACAGGTACGGGATGACCTCGTTCACGGGACCGTAGGGAACATACTTGTATACCGGGAATCCTGCCTGACCTGTTCCAAAAACACACACCGGAAAACTTCATCAGCGCCTTTCCTTCTATTTATCAGCATCAGTATTAAAGGTGACATGTATAATGTTTTTTTACATTTTCAACATGTGTAATGTTGTGGTTTGAGCATGAAAAAGTCACTCCAGCGGGAGTTATTCTCTATATCAGTGTCACTGTTTCTAGACTCCCTGAAACGCCTCCATTGTATTCTTGAGTTTCTCCCAGGAACGAACACGTCACAATATTCCTCATTTAAATAATTCCCGCCCAATGGCATACGCAGAATAAAGGGGCGGGGCCTGGTTGAGTTAGTTAGTAGTGTGTAGAAACTCATGGTTATAGTAAGGGGCGTGGCATTCAACAAACATGCGGATGACCAATCACAATACACTGATCCAGCTGACCAATCAGAGCACAGTATGCTTTTTAGAAGGAGGGGCTTCATAGAGGCAGGAACTAAACAGTGTTACTGAAAGACTGAGACGAGAGGAGCTGCACAGTGTAAAGGTGTTTTTTTAACTAGTCTAGTAGAGCCCAAAAACTAAATCTAATATTAAAGAGGACCTGTTATGCTCTTTTACAAAGTCTTGATGTCAACATCTGTTCCTTCCCACACACTCACCCAACGGGAAGCTGATCTGGTCGCACATTCCCAACAGCTGTCCAAAGTAAACCTTATTCTCAGTGGGAGAGAGACTCATCTCGTTCATTCTGTACAGAAAAACACACACGTACGCCCAGCATTAGCCACAGATACTGAGCTGAATGTATTTTATGCATCTCTTCTTGGCTCTAGACTCACTTCTCCAGTGTGAATTTGACCGTATCCTCGTTGTGAGACGCCACCATGACGTTGGCCATCCTGTTGAGATTAATCTCCTCCAGAATGTACTCCAGACACCTTACAGAGAGAGATTAAAGTAACATACAAGCCTAAATCACAAATTATAAAGGAAAAAGGCGAAAAGAAACAAATTCTAGAACTTTCCGAGAGCCTACTCTGCTCTGATGGTCAGACAGCCCAGTCTGTTGAGATTGATCTACTCTGTTCTTTTGTTTTATTTTTAGGTTAACAACCTTATTTTAATGACGCGACTTATATATTGCTATTAACGTCACGCAAGCAAAATGGAGTAAGCATACTCGCACACAAACACATATACAAATAATTTCTAGCATTTCTAATCTGACATTTTGCAGTCTCTTCATAACACTAAAATACAGTCAATGAAAACCAAAAACGTTACATGGTTCAGTTTAAACTGACTGTTGTACAGCATTCAAAGGAAAACGCATATATGTTTTTCTTCTCAGCAACGCAGTTTTGCTTTCACACTCGGGTGTGAGTTATTGTAAATATGGTAATCCTTTAATCATCCACATTATGGCACGATAAATGAGAAGTCTGGGTGTGGCAAAGATCGGCAGCTGATTTTGAGGGTGTGGACGTGTGTTTAGCTTAAATTGGAGTGTGTGTGTGCGACTCACTTTGAGGTAGCACTGGTAGGTGTTGAAGATGTTGGGTTTTTCTCTGTTGAAGATCCTTTGCATCTCCAGAGTCAGTCTGCTGATGGCCGGCTGGAAGTACGTCTGTTCTGCGTCCACCATCAGCCTCACGCCGTTCTCCACAGCGTGCTGGAACACACACACACACACACACACACACACACACACACACACACTCAGTTAATCAGCTGTAACAGTGCACTTCAGTAAGCACAGTTACATAACCATCACGCCTGCAGGAGACCTTCATTTCCACCACAATCCTGCTGTCATGGTCAACAACAGACTATTAAGACAGGAACAAACTAAACACTTCTCAGACTGAAAACAGCTGAATAAGCAAGAAGAAAAAAAAAACTAACTGTTAAAGTCAGAAGAAAGAACATAATAAAATGCATGCAAGAACAAAGAATAAAAATATTATCAAGTATATATTGTACAGTATAAAATGTAAAACAAAGTTTACATTTATTTGTATTATTTGATTTTTAAAATATAATTTAACAATAACATAAATGTACATGTAATATTACATTTGTTACTTTTAAATGTTATATATTTTATAACAAAATGTCATTATATATTTATATATACAGTATTTTATACAGTACAATATTTGTATATATACACTGTGTATATATGTACACATAAAACATTTTACAATTTGTATTTATTTTTTGTTTTGAATGGTTATTACATCATATACATATATATATATTTTTTTTTTTTTTGGCCAATCAAAACCATAATAATCTTAACTGAAAGTACTCATATAAATGTGGTCTATTCATTGAATTGTTTCAGTTTAAGAATTCACAAGCTAAAATGCTGTAGATAAATGACCTCTTTTATTTAACAGCCTCGGCGTCAGTCTTAATAGAGATTAAAACTGGGACATTTTGTATTTGGTTCATTCTAACTCTTCCTTGAGTTTGACATTGTATTTTTAAAGACATTTCCCTCTATAATGCTTTTTGGTCTGCTTATCTCACAGAAGATAAAGAGTCAGTCTTGTGACATCGAGGGCTGTAAAGAATATTTAGAACATTGTTAAAATGTCCAGAACAGACGTTCCCAAAGTCTCCTAAGAAGTTAAGGCAAGTCGACGGGAAGGTTTTTGTCAGTTTTATCGTCCACCTGACTACATTCATGTGTCGTTTAACATGTACGGTCGAGGTTAACCGAGTGATACTTTTCCACCAGAATCATTTCTACTTATCTATTTATCAAAGTCTCCTTGGTCAAAAGCAGATGTGCAAACAAAACCAGAGGGAAAATGAGACGCTGTTGCGTCAGAGTAAGAAATGTGTTTGGTTAATGTCTGATCAGGGTCAAGTGTCAAGTCACTTTGAGAGAGTAATGTCAAACATCAAATGCACACAGACACACTGAGTGTAGAAATCAAGCTCTACCGCCTGATTTCTGTCGTAACATTTATGTAGACTTTAGATGTGCCAACCACCATCAAACAGTCCAAGAAATCTAAGATGATTTACCTAAACAGCATCTACAGAGTAACTGTTTGAGTGTTAATACCTTGGCTAGGACGTCCATTCTCTGCAGCATCCTCTTCATCTGTTTCTCCTCTTCATCAGTGAATTTGCTCATCAGAGGCTCCAGGTGACCACTCTTTGGAAATACACAGAGTTCGTATGAGCCGAGTAGCGTTTGTGTGCTTTAGACACATTTTTTGTGTGTGCCTGTGTGTGTGTGTTACCTCCATGTTAGGAATCACAAGCAGGTTGGAGATTTTAGTCTGTCATTGATGAGACTGTTCCAGTCCAACAGATCAATGGTTCTACAAGAACAAAAGAGAAACATGGTCAAACACACACACACACATAGGGACACACACAGACAGACTTGTGTGTACTTCAGGGACTGGGAAAATCAGTTTAAGTGACAGATGAGGAATTTTACCCTGATGAACCCAGTTTCTCTCCAGTAAACCAGTTTTCAACGTCTGATTTAGCACCTACTCCCAGTTTGATCAAACTGTCCTGCAGATAAAAAAAAAGTTTAAAAGTTTGAGGTCAGTAAGATTTTTTTATGTTTTTGAAAGAAACCTTTGCTCATCAAGGCTGCATTTATTTAATAAAAAATACAGTAAAAAGATTGAGAAATATTCCAATTCAAAATAACTTTTTCTATTTGAATATATTCTAAAATGTAATTTAAAAGATGAATTTTCAGCATTATTACCCAGTCTTCTAATATGCTGATTGGCTTATTACGATTTTATCTTATTATTATCAATGTTGGAAACCGTTGTGCTGCGCGTTATTTTTGTGGAAACGGTGAAACATTTTATTTTCAGGATTATTTGAATAGAACGTTTCAAAGAACAGAACACACATATTTATTGTTTTATTTTAGTATATTAAATTACACTTTTTTTAATAAATACATAAATAATTGTACACATTAGTCATAATAAATTGTAAATAGTTTAAAACACGACATAAAAAATCTAAATAGACCCCTCTAAATAAAGTGTCCCTGGTCGTTTTTCTAAAACACAAATTTAATTTTCTAACTAACATTATTTCCTGCTGAATAATATTGTTCACTTTAAAATGTCATAGTACAAATTATAATAGCATTGCAATGTTGCCTTTAAATTTGCGAAAGCAAACAATTTTTTGACCACACTAAATTAGTTTAACATTCCAAAAATCTGTCAATAATCTACTTTTCTACGCATTATAAACTGCCCAGTTATAAACCATTATAGACTGAGTGCAAAACACAAACCTGCAGTTGCTGAAGTTCCAGCTTCTGCTCGAGTACTGCCATGCCGTCTTTCCCCTGATGGGCGGCCAACAGGTTGAAGAACCTCCTCCACTTCACCAGGACCTCAGAGAACTGAAGCTAGAAGACAGAACCAATCAAGATCAATCACACAGATATCAGCTTATTTGTAAGAGATTTGAAAGAGCTCAAAAAAAGAGAATTACCAGGAACTGCGGCCGGCCCAGTGCGGTCATCTTAATGGCTGAGAATCCATCGACCGAGCTTCCGGCTGAAATACACAGACATCAACACAAATACGTCAATGAACATAGCCTGATATTAATCCTAATTTTGTTTAAGAGGCTCCTACAATAGGTTTACATGCATCTAAGGTCAAAAAACACATACATTTTCTCATAATTTACATTTACAAATTTAATTTACAACTCATTTTTCAGTGTCTGAAACGGTTGGATAAAGGATTCGGTCTCCTGAGAGCCTATTCTGCCCTGATTGGTCAGACGACCCAGTCTGTTGTGATTGGTCAACTCTGCCCTGATTGGTCAGATGGTCCAGTAGTCTGCTCTGATTGGTCAGATGAGCCAGTCGGTTGTGATTGGTCTACTCTGCTCTGATTGGTCAGATGACCCAATCGGTTGATTGGTCTACCACTTACAGTGAGTCTCGGAAACGAAACGGCTATTACCATCATTAGCTTAATCTGTATTTCAGCGTCGATTTTACCGGATGAATTCGAGCCTTCATCCTTTTGCAGAGTGTATTTGCTCTGGCAGTGCAGAACACACAGCATCTTTAACATGTCGTCAACACAAACTTAACTCTTTCAGGCTTCATCAGCTACAACTACAGTGTTTAAGGGTCAAAGTAGGCTGGAATTATGCAGATTTGTTACAGGAAGTAAAACTGGAATCACTGACAATTCGCTTTAGGCCGCTCAGAAACTTTGCAGACCTTTTATATTAACAACAGCTAAATTACACACTACATGAAAGGTAATATCCAAAATTCAGAATAAGCAAAATAGGGGCACAGAAGACAAAGTAATATTCCTCTCACCAGAAGCTTTAATGCAGTTGATGAATGTCTCCATGTGATGGTCACACTTGGCTTCATCTGCGTAGAAATATGTACGAGCGCTGATCACTCCTCCACGCCGATCTCCAAACTGCCGATGAGCTTTGTACTTTTTCTCACGATGATCCATACCTGAATATGGATTTTAAAAATTACAGTACATTTTTGAGATGCTGGTTTGGAAACATCCCTCCGTTTTAACCATAACTTTGCCTAAGTGTCGCATCATGTTGCAAAAAGCTGTCAGAAAATCATTATGATGCTGAAATTAAATGACAGTTTCCTCACAGAATGCACACAATAAAAATGTTTTATTTCCATAAATTAGGCCTATGTATTTATTGTGCATCACATAATTAAAAAAGATAATAGAACCAGTTTTGATTTCATGTTGAAATTACTAGGAATGTCATGCAATTTAGAATAAAAAATTATTATAATTAATGCTGAACAGCTTTATGCAGCATGATGGCTGTGGCCAAAACCTTGCACTGCATAATGTTTTTTAATATCTTTCAGAGGAAAGGTTTTCATCTGAGATACAGAATACCCCACAGACTTAAAAAACATGAGCATGCAATGATAATTTCAGCCCCTTCACCAGGAGAGCCCACAGTTAAACCAGCTTCAACCAGTCTAAACGAGTGAAACAACTAGAGCCCATAACACGCATACAGCAGTCTATTTCAGCCTCGATGACTGCCAACACAGCATGCTCGCTGAGGTGAGGCGTTGCTCGCCTGTCACATTACTAACGTTACTTAAAAACCCAGCCAGATGAAACCCGGCAAACTGCCAACACCCTTCCAGGATCAACGCTAAAGCCCTGAAATAAAATGGAAAACACTGTACACGTATGGTCCTGAGGTAAGCATGCACTGGTGTTCACTGAAAATACAACAAAACAATTGTTACTAAAGCAGTAAGCCCCTTGAGGCCGTGATTTACAGTGAATTTAGAATAACATCATCAGATTTATAAAAAATAATACAAAAATCTAATAAAATGCATACAAATATATTAAAGGAGCCCTTTTATGAAGTCTTGATTTTGTTTTTGAGGTGTACTTGAATATGTTTTCATGCTTGATAGTTCAAAAAGCACTTTATTTTTCACATATTTTACATTATTACAGCACCTCTCCCCCAATCTGGCTCAAACACGCCAATTTCGATGAAGCCCCTCCTTCCAAAATACAAAATGTGCTGTGATTGGTTAGCTGGCCCAGTGTGTCATGATTGGCCTTGCATAGCACGTGTTTGGGAAATGTCCCGCCCCTCCATAACTGCGAGTTCTTTAGTGTATGAATAAGGGTGGCGTCAATTTCAAACCAATTCGAGCTCGATTCAGACCCTGACAATGTTAACGAACAAGAGGAAAGTGCAGAACGGATTTCATGCAGTCTTAGCAAGCACAAATTTCACAGGACGTTTAAAAAAAGTGGTATGTTTTTTTGTAATTTTGTCTTACAAAAGCGAGAGCTTACAAAAACAACTGAAAACAAGCTGTTCTCCATAAATGTGCAGCGCAGAGATAAACATTGGGGTTATAATGTTCAGGAACAGTGTTTAAAGTAAGTTTTTAACCACTCTAAGTTCGTCAGGGTCACACAAATGAGTTTTGGAAATGTTGTGGAAAAGACAGTGTCTCTTTGACATATCGACAACACCAGGTCTCGTCCACTTTTTTCTTATTCCGTAGGCGGGGATTATTTAAATGAGTACCATTGTGACTTCATAAGAGGCGTTGTAGTCAAAACGAGCCAAATAAAATGTGGTAAAATAAAAATAACAGTATATAATCCTAGTAGGATGCTTAAACAGTTTTTTATATTTAGTAACACTGTACTGTACCGACTCGGGGATGAATTTGTATAGAACAATGTATAGTTTTATGTTCTCATTTAGTTCAAATATTTTTTATGTAGTCAATTTATGCACTTACCATGACTCTCTTTCTCAGCCTCAGAAACACAGGAACTGAAAAACAAGGCAAAAAGCATGTTTAAGTGTAAAGTTGTGTTTTATGAACACTAGTTGAGGTTTCTGCGAACAGGTCACCTCTAAACCAGGACATTTTACATTTGAACTCCAGTCAGCTCTATTGGAAGAGGTGATAAATTCACTTGGGACCATTAAATGATGCAGAACACACCGAACCCTCTGGCAGTGACACAAACGCCTGATTCACAAACGCCGGTCCACCTCGGATTTCAGTCACATGCGTCATACACTTTGCAACACAAGTCTCAGTCAACAGACAGTCAGAGTTCAATCAATAAAGAATCCATTTCAGATACATTTGGAAATGTTTAGAAATATAGCTCTCTGGCTGTGAGGGAAATTAAAACGATCCAACGCAAATTGGCACAATGCAAATAACTAAAACTGGCAACTCTAATGTGAAAGCTCAGTTGAGGCATGTGAATGAGAAGTATGACATGTATTCAACCTGACCTCTGTACTAACAAGACATAGGGCTTCAAGCATGACAACTGCAACATGTGCTCAGATCGACGCTGCTACTAAAACTGAGCAAACGCAAATTATTTTAATGCTGCAAATACTGCTTGCAAAAAAATGGAGATGGTGGATTTTTAATACACAGACGAATCTTTCTAGCAGGTGCAATAGGTAGTTATTATCGTTAACTAAAACTATTAAAAACATCTGTTAATTAAAATAAAGCTGAAATAAAATAAAATATAAATAAGTTGAAATAACTTAGTTGAAAAACTTAAAAATTAGAAATGTTGCCCTGGCAAATAAAAAACTAAAACTGGAATAAAAAACAAATTAATCCTAAATAGCAACATTTACAAAAAATAAATATAAATGTTTTAAAAACATTTAAAAAAAGAATAATAAAAAAAAAAGACAAAAGCACATTACAAAATTACAACAAAATTAAGCAAAAAATGTACATTCAAAACTAAAATATAATAAAACTAAAATAAAAACCTATATTAAGGTTGTTCATTACTTTAAATAAAATGTTAACTAAAATAAAATATAAAAAACTAGCTGCCAAGGAAACATTTCTCATTTACATTTAGTTTAACTCACTTGAACTAGAATACCTAAAACAGAAATAAAATATTATTAAATAAAACTTTATAGACATATTTATATATATATATTCTGACATGACCTGGCATCCGGGTTTAGATCTGATATTTCTGATGTGGACTCAAGAGTCTCTTCTGATCGAACAATAGGATAAAGGAAAGGAAAACAAACTCTTTGGTTGATACTCACTCCATCTCCTTCTTCTCAGCCTCTTCTTGAGTCAGGTCCTCCTCTACGCTGTAGTCCAGAACCGAGCCCACGCCAAACGCTTGGTTCTTCTCAATCAGAGGTTTGATGGCGTTCTGGTCCTCACCCGCGACGAACTGACCATAGAAGGTCATTTTCATTAGTTTCTCGAAGAGCCGCTGGCCAAAAACCTTTTTACTGAGGTCCATCAGCTGCGGATGGGGAAAAGTGAGGAATATAATAAATAAATAAAACAGAGAAGTTGCCTACATTAGTTTGTAATATAAATAAAAAAAAATTAGAAACATAAGAAAAATTATACATACATATTATATATTAATATTATACATGTATATGTGATTATATGTGTATATATATATATATATATATATTAGAGATGCACGATATATCGGCCGATATATGTTCAATTTTAATGTTATCGTATAAAAAGAACATTTGGCCGATATATTAAAGCCGATAAATAATGGATTATTTCCTTCAGCTGAGACACTTCAGATGCGCACTGTTCGCCATGATGGTTTTGAATTGCTTGAAATATGATTGGAATCACTTCAAAAAAAGGAAAATACAGCTGAGAGCAACATGTGCAGTGGAACTGTAATTTAGGCTACATAAAATCGTGCTTGGGACATGCTTTTAATGGTGAGACTTTTGTTTTTTGGTAATCAGCCTCTCAAAAATGATATAAAGTTTGGATTTAGATTTAAAGGCCAATATATATCGGTTATCAGCTTTCAAATTACCAGAATTATCGGTATCGGACAAAATGTTCATATCGGTACATCCCAAATATATATATATCCACACACACACACACACATTCTAAAACGACACACTCAGAAAATTTCAAATAAATAAAATAAAAAAGTAATGAATTAATTTATTCATTTATTGTGGGCATTCAAATAATATTGATCTAGTAAAACAAATAAATTGTGTGCATTCAAATAATACTCTTCAAGGAGAGATAAAAAGCAGTCAATGCAACTAAAAGTTTTTCAAAAAATCAAAAGTAACTCGCCTCCTTATTTTTGTCGACCAGGAAGTCAAAGGTGCAAAGTTTGAACACCAGCAGGCTCCTGAGCAGCTCCAGTGTGTCTTTGCTCTTATAGGCTTCTTGTGTGTTGTCGAAGTCCACGGAGATCTTCTGGCTGTCCGTGTGCGGTTTCCCGCTGAAGAGGTCCACATCGCAGGGCTTCTCCACGATAGTACAGCTCGGGTCCAGCCGGTCTTCCGTCTTCAGCTCTTTGTGCTGCGTGGATGCTGCCGTGGACCGAAGCCTCGTGCCGAACAACTGACCCGGCTTTACTCTGGCCAAAGCGGGGATAACTTTAGAGAAGACATGTCTGATGAAGGGAGATATGATAGAGGAAATATTGTATCTATAAGTGCTACTTGTAACGATGGAGTTTTCTAGATGAATGAGATGGAACCAGCGCCGGACGGGAGTGTCATTAAAGCGCGCTCTGAAAATATGCAAAGTGTTTTCAGTGCGTTCTGAGTGGCGATTGGCTTATGACCTGTGACGAGAAAGACTGGCTCCTTGCGTCATCACATGTACTAAATACTAATGTAGCCAGCCTGTATGTTCATAGTATAAAGTACCACGGGCGTAATTTCCTATGGGGACATGTCCCCCCATATTTTTCAAAATTCCGCTTGTGTCCCCCCCACTTTCAAAATCGGTTTTTTTTTTTATTTATGATTTTTTTGTATCGCCACGGAGGAGCACAGGACAGCCTGTACGGTACCGATGCGCGCGTCCGAGTCCGGGAACGTCGCGTCCACACTCTAAAAATAGCTCACTGAAAGTTCTAATGAGCAGGTATAGCGCTGTCTGTGAATGTCCTGACCAGAGGGGTTACCAGGATGTCGTGTTTGGGGGGGCATTTGGCTGGTTTGGGGGGGCAACATAAACAATTGAAAACAATCAACGAGTAACCCTACATGGGCGTTGGTTCATAAGTCTGACCAGTGTGACCCAACAGAATGTGGTTTTACCTGTCTGTTTACTGAAAAGAAGCTCAGTACTGCTTACTTATCCAGTCACATTACTCACTTTGAGGTTACTGAATGAGCTTTCTTAATTCACTTTGTGTAGGCTACAACAGCAAACCTCAATTGTCTACAGAAAGATCAGTGTTCAGCGAGCAAACTATTCTCACTGATGCCATAATGAGATTAAGAAGTGCTCTAGTGACACCAAGTGGTCAGTCATCTTAAAGCAGGCTATATTCTGTGAAGTCACCTCCATCACTATGAAATGCTTCACAATTGCATTTTGGTTTGATGGGATTTATGGTCTGATGAAATACATGTTGCAAATAAACTTAGGGTACGTTTACATGACCACAGGCTACTAAAAACGGAAGTTTTTCCATTTTGTTTTTTGCATACAGACGACGTTGTCAAAACGATTCCCATTCACACAAATCTGCGAAAACGACTAAAAACGCTGTATTATTTATGCCAGGCCAGTAGTTGGCTATGTCACTTTGTAAAGAAGCACTCATGTATAGACTGCACAGCAATGCGCATGCTCATGACGTCACCGTTTTCACAAATTCGCATTTTTATAGTTTAAACGCAGACGATAACGGAATCATTTTCAAAAACTTGCACTTTGAAACCCATTTTCAAAAGTTTGCGTTTTCAGGCCCCCAAAATGCCATTTTCGTGACTCGTGTAGGCTAAATGAACGGCCAAAACGCACAAATAGTTTTGAGTTTTTAGTTGAAAACGGTGTCGTGTAAACAGCCAGGGTAGCCTACGTTTACATGACAACAAAAACGAAAAAATTTTCCTTTGCGTTTTTGAAAAGTTTTGCATACAGACGACGTTGTCAAAGCGATCCCGTCCACGTTTCTCAAAGACTAAAAAAGCTGTGTTATCAAGCCTGGCCAGTAGATGGCGATGTCACACGCTGTCACCTAAAAAAAAACCCCACAAAACAACGCAAACCAATAGACTGAACATTTTCATAAAATCGTATTTTTGTAGTTTTCATGGAGACGATAACAGTATCATTTTCAAAAACGTGCACTTTGAAACCCGTTTTTAGTTTTCGATTTTTAGTTGAAATGGTGCGATATAAACACCCCCTAAATGTCCAGTTATGACCTCAGAACACTTAAGTTTAATTTGCCACTGGTTCCTTTGAGATTTTTCAATGGGGTTTTATAATGGGGCATTTCAATGTATGAGTAAAATAAGGTCTGTTGCAAATATAACATTTAATTTTAAAAACGTATAAGTTACTAGATAAGAACGTTTGGGTTGTGAGTGTATGCAGTTTACATTCTAGAACAAAACGTCAAAGTATATTTTTACGATAGACCTTTTTTTAACTCATAAAAAAAAATCTCGAAGGAGCCAGCAGTGAATTAATCATCTGGGTTCTGAACTGCACCACTCTATTAAACAGAACCTGAAATCCCTATACAAATGAACCGCCAGATTTAACATGATTCTGGGTCATTGAGTTTATTCATACAGAATTAAGTTAGCAACACATTTACAAATCATGCAGGATGGGACACGTCACACAATAACAGGTGGTCACGTGACATTTTAACAGGGTTCGGTAAATGTCTATGTCCCCAGGACAATCCGGCTGGAGGATGGAACATGGTGGCCGAAGACACTGCAAAAGCCGGTGGACCATCCAACAGGGTCACATCAGGAAATGGGATGATGGCAGAATGAAGGCTCCACTAGCTGCATCAAATCATGATTATTCTTCCTTCTCTTCATAGTTGTGTTTGAGGTCTTTCCAGAGTTTCTAAAAAAAAAAAACAACAACACACAATTAGATCACACATGTGAGCAGAACACATTACAGACACATCATTTAAACTCAGATTGTACAGACACTTCAAATGTAGACGTAGCATCACAGTGTTGTAATATGCCCTAAATTGTCTTTATAAGATCTGATCATTATTAGGACAAAGTTATATTATTATCAAACTGAAATGTGTTTTTATAGGCTTAAGTTAAGGTCTATATTTTCATGATCCCACTGAATATTTGGTTGTAGTTAGCCAGCGGGCTAATCAAGGTCAGTCTGCCGGTGGGTCATGAAGATATCAACTAAATTCAATGAAAAAATTACTTACCCCCCGATTTATGCTTTCAAACACCGCATCTCCAGCCTGATCAAACACCCTCTCGAAAACAACAGCGCCCACCATGATGGTTATGGCGAAAGTTGACGTTCTCCTGAAGAGCAAATTGTAGACACTTCTTACGAGCGCCATGATGGTCAATGGAGTATTCCGGAAGAAGAGGCGGGGTGATCATGAGCTGTCTATCAAATCCGCCGACCAATGAGTCTACAAAGCAAATACATTTTAAATTAATTTGTTTATTTATTTAAGTATTTTACTTCTTTCTTTTTACTTTAACAGACCTATTCGAACACGTACCATTATTTCGTATATATATATATCTAACACACTGAATGTTTTGTAACAGAAATCTAACATAAATTAGCAATCCATTCATATATTTCGCGTATTTACCATTCAATTTAGTTATTACTTTTACATTTGAGAGTAATTATGGCTTAATTTAATCAATTCTATTCATTAAACACCCCCTTTAAGAGTGGAATGGAAGAATCCACCCCCTCTCGCACAGTCGTTTAGTTTCCTCCGTAACCCGGTTGATTGTCCCACGTGACCGCTTCAACTTCCTTTCTTGTGGCAGCCATCGAGAAAAATGGTGAGGATTTTACCGAAACCCAACAATCTAAATCAATCTGGTCGATTATACATGTTTAATATCTCTGAGAACACGTTTAAAATACACATTGAGTTCTAAGCTAGAGTTTGAACACAGTATTTGAAGTGATGATCTTGATATAAAGTGGAAAATGATTAATAAAACGAGACAGTGGTCTGTGCGTGTAGCCTGTTAGCGTAGCCGTAGCGTAAGATTCAACAACTAAAACCTGCAATAATAGGCACACAAAAGTATAATTTTTTTTAAACTACTTTTTGATATTGTAGATTTCAGCAGTCAACGGCCATCGGACACAAATTGACAGATTGTTAAAACCTGTTTTAGACGACACTGGTTAAATTCAGTGTGATCCAACATGTTTTCAAAGCATCAACATCAGACACCCGGGATATTATATTTTATATATGGTTTGAAATTAACTTTTTCACTCAACGGCCAATTATGGCTGCTAAATTTAAGTTGCCGCCTTTTCAGAACTTCTGGTTTATTTCTTGATTTAATTTTTTGCCTAGTAGATTAACTACACTAGAATTTTTTTTTTAATATATATATATTTGTTTTGGGATTTCATACAATTTCTTATTCAAACTAAACGAGCCATCTCCTTCCTTTCACAAAATGTATTTTAGGTGGATAGATCAATACAGTACAAATAACATAAAAGAAAATTAGGATGTTGGAAAATAACTATTTTCTGTTAATCAAATGCTTTTGATTCTTTGTTATTGCTTCAATGCAAATGAACAAGCGAGCCGTTATTTGAAGTGAGCCAGATATGCACAGTGTGTGCGCAATACGCTGTGTTTAATATATCATGATGACGCACGAGTCGAGTATTTGCGCCGATTTGGCTTTCACAGAGTTCCCTAGAAAAGTGAGTAAACGAGTAAGGCCAAATTGGCTAGTGATTTGACAGCGTTACCCGCCACAGTTGATCTTTACCCATGGTGGGCGGGTGATCATTTCAAACCCTATATATAGTAAATGTGTGTGTGTTCCATATATTTAGAAAATGTTTGATAGCATGCTGCCTTTTCTATTGAATTTGAATCAATTGAAGACTACATTTGGAAATGTAAAGCATTATTCTGATATTGTTTTCCTCTTTTCAGCCGCGTGGTTCGCAAGTCCATCGCTAGAGTCCTCACAGTTATCAACCAGACACAGAAGGAGAATTTGAGGAAGTTCTACAAGGTCAGTTTAATGCCACTAAAACATACATTCAGGCGTACTTGTGCAGAGTGCTGTTTCACTGATGGAAATGCCTTGAACTCATTTTTGTTGGTCTAGATGTTAAAGTCTCTATGAACCGGATCTTACAACCGATTTTACTTCATGTTGATGTATTTCCAAGTGAAAGAGTATTGAATAGAGGGCGGGGGTTTACTTTAGCGCACCGCCTCTCCATCCCGAGCTGTCAAACTGATGTCATCAGAGGGAACAACATTCCAGAGCAGAAGCAAATTTTCAGATTTTTATTAAAGATTGCCATGACACATTTTTTCCCCCCGTGTATTAACTTGCACGGATTAACTGTTCACCACAAGACTAGTAAGGTGCGCTAACAAAGTAAATGGGGTACATTTTTTTTTTTTTTTTCATGATGACTTAAAAGAAAATCAGATTATACTGCAGGTCCAAATATGATCTAGACACCAACATGAAGTCTCTTCAGGCAGAGACATGATGGAGAGCTTGTGGAGTGTGCTCTGCTGCTTAAAGAATGGCGTTGCTCTTGTATTCATTTAGTTTTTCCTAAGAAGTGGGAAGCTGTGATGGTCATTAGTGTAATGTTGCAATCATTGTATTCAGATAAAACATGCATTATTAGACGCAAACCCACAACTACACAACACATCCGTCTAGACTCCAGCAAGAACGATCACCCAGCACTCCTCCTGCACAAGTGGAGACAGTGTGAATACTCTCTTGCTAAAGAAATCCGGCTGTTCACAGTAGAGTCTTTAAATGACACTCATCTGCTGTGAACAGCCGACAGAACGTTTATATGCCGTCTTATATCTTACTGACTTTCCAATTCTACAATTTTTGGAGAACAGTCACTTTGTGTCTTTGAAATGGGTGTTCATACTATTATAGTTTAGGGATTGTTCATTACTAAACGGAAAACTGTGCGTTTTGGCCATTCGTTCACACTAAAACGTTATTAAAAACGGGCTTCAAAGTGTACGTTTTTAAAATCGATACTGTTATAGACCTTATTCAGAGCAGCGCCATGACGGGTATGAAAGTGAGGCTGTGAGGATGGACTTGCCGTGTTTCCAATGGCATCCGCTGTAAAAAGCTGCTAGATTACTTACAATTTTCCACAGTTTATATTGTCGGGAGTTTTGTGTCATTGAATTTTCTTGGAAAGATATCTTTCCAGTGTTTCATGAGCAGAACAATCCAAAAACACATTAAATAACAGTACCTCCCATTGAAGAGATGCATGTCTGTCCCCTCACAGCCTCGCTTTCATTCCTATTAAAAATCAAAGATGGCGCTGCTGTGAATAAGTTCAAGTCAACTTTATTGTCAATCAAACCATGCAACAGTACATTACACAGCAGACTGAAATTGCGTTTCTCCCATACTCCAATGTGCAATATTAAAACAAGATTTGACACATACTAAGCTTAACTAAACATACGGCTAAACATAGGACACCACTAAACAAGTGCAAATAGATATTCAACAGAATAGACAGATCAACATAGCATATAAGGTATAATAAGCATAATAAGGTCTATTGTCTCGGTGTAAGCTACAAACTGGTGACATCATGCGATCACATGTTCAGTCTATAGGTGCGTAGAGTTTCTTTACAAAGTGACATCGCCATATACTGGCCTGGCATAAATAATGCAGTGTTTAGTCGGATCCGTATGAACTGGGATCGTTTTATCGTCTGTATGCAAAAATTTTCAAAAGCACAAAGGAAAAACTATTCCGTATATATTGCTATTTACAATGTTAGGGATGCAGGATATATCGGCCACCATATTGGTATCGGCAGATATTATGTTCATTTTTTATTTTCTCGTTATCTGCCCAATAGAAGAGAATTTGGCCGATATATTAAAGCCGATAAATATGCTTGAAATATGATTGGAATCTCTTCAAAAGGAAAATAGTTAAGAGCAACATGTGCAGCGCAACTGTCATATAGGCTTCATAAAATTATAATTGTGCTTGTGACAACTTTTAATGGTGAGACTTGTTTTTGTAATTATGCTCTTAAATTATATAAACTTGGATTTAGATTTATTGGCCGATATATCAGTTATCCGCTTTCAAATATAAAGAATTATCGGTATCAACCAATTTTAATATCGGTACATCCCTAGTTAACTATGGAAACTCTTCAGTCTGTGAGAACTGCTCATTTACTTCAAATATGGAAGTTTTTACAGCTTTCATAAGGTATAAGTGTTTGTAAATGTCAGTCCAATATATTCTAACAGCTATATTCTTTTCTTTTTTATTTGATTTGATCATGTTTCTGTTCTACAGCCAGAGATAATTTAAATACTATCTGGAAAATACTTTAAAATTAAAAATATCTTTAAAAAGGATTTGTAAAAAATAAAAATAAATAACTGAATCGTCTTATGTTTTCTGTCATAATAAAATAAAAGCAGATTACAAGCCCATTTTTTTCTGCAATCTAAATCACGTAAACACACATCGCAAATTATGATTTTCAAAGTAAAAACTTCTTTTGAGGATTTGAAGGCAAGATTAGCTACAAATACACAAAGGGTAAAAATCAAATCCAAATCTTATTCTAATGAATTTAAAGGGATAGTTCACCCAAAAATGAAAATTCTGTCATCATTTACTCACCCTAAAGTTGTTCCAGACCTGTATGAGTTTCTTTCTTCTGTTGAACAAAATAAGATATTTTGAAGAGTGTTGGTAAGAAAGAAACTCATACAGGTTTCGCAACAATTACAGTGTGAGTAAATGATGACAGAATTTTCATTTTTGGGTGAACTATCCCTTTAAATTCATTAGAATAAGATTTGGATTTGATTTTTACCCTTTGTGTATTTGTAGCTAATCTTGCCTTCAAATCCTCAAAAGAAGTTTTTACTTTGAAAATCATAATTTGCGATGTGTGTTTACGTGATTTAGATTGCAGAAAAAAATGGGCTTGTAATCTGCTTTTATTTTATTATGACAGAAAACATAAGACGATTCAGTTATTTATTTTTATTTTTTACAAATCCTTTTTAAAGATATTTTTAATTTTAAAGTATTTTCCAGATAGTATTTAAATTATCTCTGGCTGTAGAACAGAACATGATCAAATCAAATAAAAAAGAAAAGAATATATATATATATATATATATATATATATATATGTAAAATGCAATTTTATATTTTTCAGAATGGCAGCATGGTCAAGCATCATGCATGTATTATCATACTCATAGACACTTTAGTTAGTACTGTTAAAATAGTTTTACAGTTTACTGCACTCTACTCTTCTTCAAGTAATTTACCTACAGCAGAAAATGAATTGAAAGTCTCAAAATCAGAAGCCTTGCGCGCACAAGTTACAAATGGACAAGCTCTTATGTTACAAATAAGTTGGTATAGCCGTCATCTTTATCGTCCTGTTCTCTGTTTACACTCGTCCATCTCTCACTTTTCTCCTCTGTGCTGTTTTCTTCATCCAGTTGCTCAGATCCGCAGACGAGAAGCTCTCCGCCGGGACTGAACACACAGCCGAACGCTGAGTCCTTATGACCCTGAAACACACACGCACAGTATGAGGCCTTGTGATGTCATCATAATGCTAAACATGACCAGTCAAAGGTTCTCGATCACCTGCAGCCTCTTCACACAAGCTCCAGTGGTCGTATCCCAGATCCTCACCTGATGATGAAGAGACGTGTCTCCCTACGAAAAATTCAAAGCAGCCAAGCAAAACTAATGAAACAACGACTAATATGAACGAGCGGACGAGCCCCCAATTGTCACGACCTCCCCGTCTAGGGTTAGGAATGCCGATGACAAACAAAAGCATCAATTAAATTGACACATGTATCCCCTCTCCTGGCCCAGGTCGACGACAAATACAAAACAAAAAGTGTCAAGAGGAAGCTTTTTATTAACACAAGGATGGATAACAGGAAGCTAAAATCTTCAGGAGGGGTTCAAGCCAAAATAACAAACAGAAATGGTTTCAACTAAAGGGAATTAAAATGTAATTTACCTGACAAAAGAAAAACCCCAAAGAAAATACAAAAGACTTCCCTTACTCCCTAACTGACCATAAACAGGAGAAAATAATTAAACATCAGTTTAATAACATAAACCAGTGACAGCTTAAGTAAACAAGAAAACATAAATAAAATGTAACACAAAAGAGGAACTTACGATACCAAAGTAACAAAACAAATGTCCTCATAATTCAACGGTTGACAACCCCACACAGGGAAAACCTCACAGAACGAAACACAATCCAACATTTAGAACTCCAACAAAAATCTAAATGTCTGGGGCAGGAGATGAGGGACAGAACGACAACGGAGCTCTACGACGCGCGCCCAAGAAGCTCTCCTGCATTGCCGTCTTTCTCAGCTTATCAACACTCCCGCTCATCAACGCGATCTGCCGCAGCTGAACCCAATCAAGCCTGCACAGAAGGAAGGGAGGAAGAGAGAGAGAGACAACAAACTGCACAACAACCAATCACATCACAAAATCAAATAATAAAAGAAATAACATTACGTCCTGAGACGTAACAGTCACTCAAAAAATTTAAACTTCCCAAAGAAGGTTTTCAATGCCATAGAAGAACCATGTTTGGTTCCCCAAAGAGCCTTTCAGTTCTTAAAAGAACCATTTTTTTTCTTACTGTGAAGAACATTTTTAGAATCTGAAGAAACTTTTTCGATAAAGAACCTTTTATGGAATGGAATGGTTCCATGGATGTCAAAAGTTCTTAATGGAACCATCAACGCCAATAAAGAACCTTTATTTTTAAGAGTGCACTTTGAAAAAAAGCTTAAATTGTGACTCATTTGACTAAAAAGTTCTATATAAGGAGAAATGTCTTAAATTATTGCATACTACTTTAATGTTAATGAGCTATTTAATATTTTCTAGTGATGAAGTATGTTTACAGGCTGCTTAATAAAATATAATTACAATTAAAAATGGATTAAAACAAAATGAATTAGCCTAATTAAAACTAAATCCATAAAACGAAAAACTTAAAGGGGAAGCGCCTGACAGAATCCGTTTTTCTGAGAGTGTGTATGGGAAAACTCAGCACGAAATTATATGCATTCTGAGTTCAAGGAAACGAACTATTAAATGTCCCGTTTATCCTGAATCAAATACCAAAGCTCACTCTCAACAACAAATCTGCTCACCAGCATCCCAGTAACAGAGAAACAGAGACAGGCCACGTTTCCCAGGTGCCCCTGTAACGTCACGACCTCCTTTCCTTCATGAAGTTTCCACACTCTCACGGACCGATCCCAGGAGCCCGTGGCCTGTGGCGGAGAGAGAGATAGAAGAGGTGATGCGGCTCGTCCTGAACGGCTCAAAACAAGCGACACAGAGAGAGTGTGAGAGTCATACCACACACTGCGAGTCTGAGGAGAAGACGCTGCTCTGGACAGCTGCAGTGTGACCCCGCAACTCCTCAAACATCTCACCACATGAAACACCAAACATTAGATTCTCAGAAACACCTGTTACTACACGAGGAGAGTCCAAGAGCTCTGTCCTAAGATCATGTTTAGGGTTAGTGATCTGAAACACCCGTTAACCGTAAGTAACACTTCATCATAATGCTCATCCCACACCATTTTAATCCTATACAGATAATAAAAGTGAGAGGTTTTTAAATTCCCAGGGGAAAAACATCATACAAAGTATTTTTTTAGAGCTGTTAGAAATATTATGATATTAACTGAATAATAATACTTACTACATTTGGTATTATTACTTATTTTCTTTGTCAGAAATCATGATTTTAATCATTTATTTTAATCTATTCTAAAATATTTTATTTGAATAACAAATCAGATTTTTTTGTCGTATACATTTTGATGTTTTTTTTATTATATTTTTAAAAGAAAATAATATTAATCATATAGATATTAAAGGAATTATTTAAATATAAGGATCATTTTAACTTAGTTTTAGCTTTAAAAGCAGTTATAAGATAAAAATCTTAAAAAAAAAAAATTAAACAAATGAAAATATATATATAGGGTGAATAATGGCAAAGTGGGACAATGGGTAAAGTGGGACAGTTAAGCTTCTTAATTTCTATCTTTACATGTAAATGATTCCATTACTAAAAATCAACACTGAGCTCATCATAAGCAAGTATGTGATAAAAAAANNNNATATTAACAAAGGATATAATAGAATAGAATATAATATAATATAATATAATATAATATAATATAATATAATATAATATAATATATAATGTATTATAA
Source organism: Leuciscus waleckii (assembly GCA_900092035.1). NCBI lineage: Eukaryota > Metazoa > Chordata > Actinopteri > Cypriniformes > Leuciscidae > Leuciscus > Leuciscus waleckii. The sequence continues at coordinate 22,271,661 of FLSR01004867.1, forward strand.
TTATTACGGTGGCCGAGAGAGAAAACAACTGAAGAAAACACATGCAATAGAAAAAAACACCCACAAATTAAGAAAACATCTTCATCAGTTTCACAACACACATGTGCTCACAACACAACCAAATACAGTAACACACTGCAAATAACACCACCACAACGCACAATCCAGGGGAACCAAATAAGGCTCTTATTTAGTTGTTTTTTCTATTTGCATACGTTTTTTTTCTTCAGTTGCTGTGCGTTGAGCACCTAACATTTTTCTCACATTACATAAATGGCAATTTATACATGAAAATATATAATGTGCCTTTATATTTTAGGAAGAGGTGTAGTATGATTTTAAAAAAGGGAAGTGTTTGTTTCATTTGGTTAAATACATTTGTCCCTCTATTTCTGTATGTATTAAAAAGGGAAGTGCATGCTTGTTTTAGACATTAGTTCCTGAGATAGCATTACGCTGATTTCACACAGCCGTTATTTTGAAATCGAAAGCGAGGCTCCGGTGGGAGAAACTTTTTTCCCCAGGATGGTAGGGGAAGACTCATCAATATTCATTAGGTAAGTCATCCCTGATTGGTCTTAACCCCAGTGACGGGTAGGTTTAGGGGCGGGGTTAGGGGTAGGCCAATCTTTTGATTGGTCTTAACCCCAGTGACGGGTAGGTTTAGGGGCGGGGTTAGGGAGGTCATAAGATCCCCAGTGACGGGTAGGTTTAGGGGTGGGGTTAGGGGTAGGTCATCAGACCAATCAGGGATGACTTCCCAAATGAATATTGATGAGTCTTCCCCTACCATCCTGGGAAAAAAAATATCGCCTCCGGTGGGAAGAAAACCGGAAGTGTCGCCTTTAATCACAGGAGAGTCGTGAATGCGATGGCGTATTGTTGTGTTTAATGATGTTGTGTCAATTCTAAAAATGTACATACATTTCTTTCATTCTTTAGACTATATACAGTGAAATTCATTTATAAATAAAATATTTGTTTTATATATATAATTCAGAATGTAAAAAAAGAAGCAGGAATGAACTATATACATATCCTATATTGAATATTAACATCCAATAGTTAAATCGCGGCAGCAGCTTCAGGTTGGTAATCCAAGGCATTGTTGTTTATCTTTACTTCCGGGGTTCTTCCCACCGGAGCCTCACTTTCGATTTCAAAATGGCGCTGCGTGAAATCAGCGTATAGAAGTGTTATTTTCTCACCTGAACTCTCCAGATCAGCGCCCTGTTGTCCCACCCACCCGACAGCAGCCACTGGCCGTCCGGACTGAAGCTCACCGTCTCCACACTCCGCGTGTGACCTGAGGTTCACAACAACAACTCGATAACATTTAGGCTCAAACTACGGTTGTAGTATAGGCTATATTCATCTAAAGGTGATTATAAAGCAGAAAAGGGCTGATAACTATAATGATATTTTTGCTGCTGCTGATGAAGCAATGAATTAGGCCTAATTGAGTTCATTATGAACGTAAACACACCTGTCAGTATGTGTGTGCATTTAGTGCTCGAGCTGCACCAGATTCTGACGGTACAGTCGTGGGACGCGCTCGCGAACAGCTGACCATCCGTCGAGAAAACACACGATTTCACTGGACCTGCGGGTTTATTTTTTAAAACAAAAACAAAGAAATAAACAAAGAAAATATTAGAAATTTCAGAATTGCCCATTTACCCGGCCTCATTAAATACTTCTATAGCCTATGCCCTGTCACACCCACTGCACCACTGGATGGACTCGTTACTTGTATAGGCTATATCTTGCACTCTTGCACATCTAAGTGTTTTGTACATTTTCTTTCTATCTTTTTTGATCTTTTACCTGTTTCTCTGGATTTGCTCTGGCCTTGGATTTGTCTTTTCTGTGTGTTTTTGAGTTCTGCTAATAAAACCCTGCTAGCAAATCTACACTTCATCAATGAATGCTATGTAGGCCTATAGCCTATATATATATGAGTTTAGGTTTTATTAGCAGAACATTTTACTCTTTATTACTCTATATTATTTTTTTGAGGATAGGCTTATTTATTTAATTCATATTTTCCACAGGTCATATAAAAAGTTGAACTTTTTGTGACAACAATAAACAGGGTTGAAGAAGTTTGTCCGAATTCAAGCTTTTTGGGGTTATTCATGGTCTGTTGTAGTAATTTGTTAATGCTTTTACACTTCTCTTGTTTGAGGGACACAACTAACTTTTTGACATTTTCAGTGCGTGTCTGTGTGAGGTAAAAGGACATGAGCTCTTGAAGCTCCGCCCTCTGTGACGTGAGCAGCAGCTCATTTGCATTTAAAGGAACAGACACAAACCGATGAGTTTTTGCTTACCCTCATAAAGTGACAATTTTAACATGCTATATAAAATATCTGTGGGGTATTTTGAGCTCAAACTTTACATACACACTATGGGGACATCAAAGACTTATTTTACATCTTGTGAAAAGGGCATTATACCAGCCCTTTAATGCACCTGAGTGTCCGCTGACTGTGGCCAGGTGTTCTGCGCTGGTGGCGTTCCACAGGTACAGTCTGCCATCATCACAGCAGCTGAGCAGAATCTGACAGTCAGGTGAGAACACACAGCAGTTCACCTGAGACAGACAAGAACATGAACACAGGCTTGCTCTGTCTATATTTAAATGATGTACAAACAAAGCTTTACCTACCTCTCCTTTGTGTCTGGAAAAATATCTAATGTTGGACACCCTGAAGTCCTCTGAGGGATGACGCAACGTGTTTCCTTTTTCATGAGAAAGCGACATTTCAGAAATGTCAAAAATGTAATAATTAATCGAACATGGTCAATGAATCATGGAGCTTGGCTGCTGTCGTTAGTGTTGCAGTCAGTTTTGTTTGGGTTTTGTATCCAGAGTTACGGTCTCTTGAGTGTCTGCGCTTTATTACAATTCTCTCCTGGTTTAGACAGTCATTAACTCTGAAAACACATTACAAGCTGAGTTTGTGTTTGCCTGCCAGTAGCACTTTTAAGCACTTATTTTAAGTCATGCAAGAAGTACATAAAACTCACTTCAAAATGATTTTATAAGCTCATGATGTGAATGATGCACTAGAGTAAAAGTTTTTTGTGACATACTGTTAAAAAAAAGGTAATTCTAAAATAAAATAAAAATAAAAAAGTAAAAACATATTTAGATACCTGTTATTATGGAAGCTTGTTTCCACCACTGAATAAAACAATATAAAAGATAATTGCGACTTTTTAATCTGACAATTCTGACTTTTTTCCTCAGAACTGTGAGATATAAAGTCGCAGTTGTGAGTAATAAAGTCAGAATTGCAAGATCTAAAGTCGCAATGACCTTTTTTATATTTTATTCAAAGGCGGAAACAAGGTTCCTTGTTAAGCTTCAATTTTGGTTTCATTTTTCATGACTCATAATAATTCCATCCATTTGCATATTAAATAACCCTGAATAAAGATATAATAATATATTATTATAAATAATTTATATGACTTGAATTACATGAAAACATAAAACTAATATTTCATACAAATATTTAATATTTATACTTATTTATTTCATAACCATTTGAAATATTATAAAGATATCGCATTAGCAATATGTTACTAACATGTCAGTTGATTCTAGGCTGAATGAGAGAAATCTGTCACTATGAATCCTCTCAGAGAATCCCAAACTTCAGAAATTTCCACACAGAGAATTTTTGCACTGTCCTGTTAAATGCGTCACCTCTATGCATGTCTGTTCATGCTGTGTGTGTAATAATTATGTGTATGAATACCAGTTTACCCCGTGACCCTTCAGAAGTCCTGACATGCTAGTGTCAGGTTTTTTTTGTCCCGTATTTTTGAGAAATGATCCACCCAGGCACTAATATTCCTGACTGGCTGTTTCTGTGTTACTGTTAGTAAGGAAGACATCTGTGTTCTGGTCTCACAGTCAGAGAGAGCGACTGACGTAACAGATCCGTAGGCTTTCTCTCTGAATTTTGTTCCTAACAGCAGGATGTTTAGCGGGTCGTTTGCATGAGTTTCACGCAGCTCGCTCACAGCAGGAGATGTGTGTTAGTCATTCTGTGTGTCCTCACCCCTATGCAGGAAACCATGACACCCTTTCACCTTTACTGAATAACAGTCACTTTGATAGAATCACAGCAGTTTCAAAAACAAAATATTGTGCCATAGTTGCATTTTTTTATTTTTTTTTTAAACAAATGCAAATAAATAAAAATCATGTATACAATTAGGATAGCTTATATAATCAACTTAATCTACAAGAGAGTAGAAAATGCATCCCATATCTTTTTTTGTTGACGTCAAATGTTGTGCATCAAATCAAGCTCTTTTTGGTGCATTATTGGTGTAATATCATATAATATGTTTGCTTTTTTTTTTCTCTTTTAAATTTTTTATTTGGTATTGTGTTAGATTGCTACTTGTAAAGCTGGGTCTTGAAGCCAAACCAGTTGAGAACTTTTTAAGAGGAAGTTGAGCTCTCTGACCTGCATGATAAGGGGGCTATAATTAAACTGTGTGTCTGGGTGTGTCTGTGTGTGTATGTGTGCTGGTAAACCCTACGTTATGGGGATAAAATATCATATATAAGATGAATGCAATATCTGATATCCTTGTTCTTGTGGGGACATTTTTTCGTTGAGGAAAACAGCTTATAAATCATAAGTGATATTTTTTGAAAATGTAAAAATGCAGAAAGTTTTCTGTGATGGGCTGGTTTAGGGGTAGGGTTAGTGTAAGGAAGTAGAATATACAGTTTGTACAATGGAAAGTCCCCATAAAACATGAACACCCAACGAGTGTGTGTGTGTGTGTGTGTGTGTGCATGCGGATATGTGTTTGTGTGCAACAATGCATGTTTTGGAGAACTACTGAAGTCACATCTACTGCAGAGTTGGTCTTTTGTAGGAAACAGGAAATCATCTGTCTAATGTGTTTTTCACCTTTGATAAATATTTGATCTGCTCCTACAACTGCGTCACTCTCGCGCTAGTGACCGCAAAACAGTAACCCATAACCACAGGAAAATAATACACTTATGGAAAGCGAAAACAGATGTTCGAATCAAATGACTTTTCAGTTGTCTTCTGGATCTCTGGTCATCTGCAGGGGAAGGATCAGAACCGTGACCTTTATTCTTGTGTTATCTCTCACTGTCAGACAGCCCTTTCCTTCCCACACAATCTGTGGTAGAACAAGATCTTAGCTTGAATCCATTAACTAAGCTCAAATTGTTCTGTTAGACCAACAGGTCTTTTAACTTTTAGAAATACAAGATTTTTTTTGTTTAAGTCACATCTTGCAAAGTAAGCAATAATTAATCTAATTCTATAAATAAATAAATAAAACATTAAAGGGATAGTTCACCCAAAAAATGAAAATTAGCCCATGATTTACTCACCCTAAAGTCATCCTAGGTGTTTATGACATTCTTCTTTCAGAGGAATACGATCATAGTTATATAAAAAAATGTCCTGGCTCTTCCAAGCTTGATAAACACAGTGATTGGCTGTATATTTTTTGTTGTATAAGTCCATCAAAGCGCATCCATCCATGATAAAAGTGCTCCACACGGCTCTTGTGGGGTTAATAAAGGCCTTCTGAAGTGAAGCGATGCGTTCGTGTAAGAAAAATATCCATATTTAAAACTTTATCGACTAAAATAACTAACTTCCGGCAGACGGCCGTACGCAAGTCGACTTACACCAAAAGAGCAACACTTGACGATGTGTGACGTAGGATGTAGGAGTAGCGTAAGCTTTGACGCCTCTCGCGGTTCAAACACACAGGGCCGGGCAACAAACTCAAGCTCCTCCGACATTAAACATTCTCATTTTAGACTTCTAATTTGTGACTGGTGTTTTGTTTTGCTCTATCCTCTGCATCCCCGCGTTCATCATTACATTGTCGTCAAGGTCTAGTGTTACTCTTTCGCCGTAAATCGATGCGTACGGCCGTCTGCCGGAAGTTAGTTATTGTAGTCGATAAAGTTTTAAATAGGGATATTTTTCTTACACAACGCATCGCTTCAATTCAGAAGGCCTTTATTAACCCCTCAGAGCCATGTGGAGCATTTTTATTATGGATGGATGCACTTTGATGGACTTATAGGCTACAGCAAAAAATATAGAGCCAATCACTGCCATTATAAAGGAAGAGCCAGGATTTTTTTTTTTTATATAACTCTGATTGTAATCGTCTGAAAGAAGAATTTCATAAACACCTAGGATGGCTTGAGGGTGAGTAAATCATGGGCTAATTTTCATTTTTGGATGAACTATCCCTTTAAGACTTAACTGTTTAACTATCACTTTAAGACTTGTTGGATAGTGAAAATAGTTTGAGAAAATGAAGTACCTCAAAAACACAAAATAGTCAAAAACAAGTGGGGGCGAAGATGATGTCATCAGAATGGAACGACACCGCTGAGAGAGAGAGAGACAGAGAGAGAGAGAGAGAGAGAGAGAAAGAGAGACACAGACTCACAGTCAGCTCTTTCCACGAAGCTCTCTCGTGTCGGGCTTCGTTTGCATTCCACACACAGACAAACCGTGTTGAGAATTCCCTCGTTTTATAATTGACAAAATTGGACGTCTTTCTCAGTCATGGGGAAAGTTTTTCTTTTCGTTTTGATCACATTCATTCTTCTGAACGCGATCCAGGCTAAAGGTAAGCAAATCGATTTGTTGGAAACCGTTTAGTTTTGATTCACTTCAAACAATCCATTGGTCTACATATGTGTGATGAACGAGAAAACATTCGATTTACTGTAAAAATCCAACACCATAACAAATAGGCGACATCATTCAATCTGATTTTGCTCAAATAGAAGTGCTGTAGAATTGTACACAAGAATTTTTGAGTTTTAGTATTTTATTTCCGAAATAATCTATAAACATTCCATAAACTACAGTAGAACATTTGAGAAGTTTATTTAATATTATCATTTTTTTTATAATATATAGATTGTATAATAAAATTTACAATCAAGTAAAAAAGTAAAAATACATGAATAGCTTTGCAAAATAATAAAACAAACCAAAACACTACATAAACCAAAGGATCCAAAACACACAAAAATACTTCACAAAGTAATAAAAGCAAGTCTATACAAATACGTTTTTGAGACTTAAAAACAGACACAGATTGCGCAGATCTAATATCCATTGGGAGGCTATTCCGTAACATTGGAGCCACTGCAGAATCTCTGTCACCTTTTGTTTTATATCAGGATCTTGGAACAGCCAACAATCCATGACTAGAAGATCTGAGACATCTAACAGTTTCCTAAGGTCTTGAAAGGTCCTCTAAATACTTTGGCGCCAAACCATGTAGTGCTTATATGTCAATAATAAATAATATCTTAAAAAATATCCAAAAAGGAATTGGTAGCCAATGTAATGAGGCTAAATTTGGAGTAATAGGATTAAAAGATCTAGTTTGTGTCAATAATCTTTAGTAGCAGCATTTTGTAACTGAAGCTGTGATAAAATGTGTTGCTTTAAAGTAGAAAACGGGACATTGCAATAATTCAGATGAGATGATTAACAAAAGCATTAATAAGTTTCTCTTTGTCTTTAAAACTTAAAATCGGTCTCACCTTGGAAATATTTCTTAACTGATAAAAACAAGTATAGGAAACACGTATTTCTTAACGTGCTATATTTTTTTTAAGTGGTGTCAAAATAAACACTCACGTTTTTAACTACCTGCTGAATATTAGGGAACATGTTATTACAAACTAACTTGATCTGACTTTTATTATAGGCCTGACCTATTATCACTACTTCAGTTTTATCAGTATTGAATTGCAGAAAATCACAAGTCATCCAATTTTTTTTTAGATCTGCTAAGCATGCTTGGAGGATATCTAAGCCTCTCAGATCATTGGATCACAGTGATAAATATAACTGTAAATCATCTGCATAGCAGTGAAAATTTATATGATGTTCTGGATTATGGATTCAAGAGTTAACATATAAATTGGAAACAAAATAGGTCCCAACAGGGAGCCCTGAGGAACACCACACTGTAGAAGTGGAGGATAAATCTTCTCCAACTACACTACAAATGTTCTATTTAACAAATAAGAATTAAACAAGTCCAACTCCCTCCTTGAAACTCCCAGCCATCTATTTAATGTGTCAATTAAGACTGAATTGAATGATCAACTGTAATAAAACAGAACACTCTCCAGCATCCTCTGCAATCAGTAAATTATTAGTCACTCTTAGAAGGGCAGTTTCAGTACTAGGATTGAAAAATTATTGTTTTCACTTATAACCTCCAACAGTTTCTTAGCTACTGCTTTTTCAAAAAAATCTATCTATCTATCTATCTATCTATCTGTCTGTCTGTCTGCTATCTATCTATCTATCTATCTATCTATCTATCTATCTATCTATCTATCTATCTATCTATCTAGGCCATCTATCTATCTATCTATAAAACAAGGAGATGTACTATACTATTATAACTCTTCTATATGCCCAATTGCAGGAAAGAGGAAGAACAAACGAAACATCACTTCCATTGCCAACCCAAGGTTTTTTACAGGAATCGCGAACCCAGTTAACCTCCCTCTTCCTCCTAATCAAACAACAGACCCGCAAGCATGTGTCATCCCGTCTGTGGAAGTGGAGTTACGCAGCAACAACACGGCAAAGTACCTCCGAGGTCCTCTGAGCAAGGGCTTCATCCCAGCTGTCTACATCATAGCCATCGTTGTCGGCATTCCCGCCAATATCGCCATTTTGGTTGCCGTTGGAGCCAAAGTGAGATTCATTTCATCTGCGATTTTGTACTGTAGCTTAGCGTTGTCCGACTTGCTGCTGTTGTTCAGCCTGTTGCTGAAGACACACTATCATCTCAATGGGAACCATTGGATTTTCGGTGAAACCGCCTGCCGTATCACGACAGCCTGTTTTTACGGCAACCTCTACTGCTCAACTTTCACACTAGCGTTCATTAGTATCAAGCGCTACATTGCCGTGGTTCATCCTTTTCTCTATAAGAGTTTTCCAAAACGCACGTTCAGCACATATGGTTGCTTAACCGTCTGGATTGTATTTATTATTGCCCTTCTCCCGGAATTCCTAGTGCAACAAAGCTACCGCATCACACATCTTGGAATAATCACATGCCACGACGTTCTTCCAGAAAACATATATTACTACCAGTGGCTTGTCTATTATAACCTTGGCCTCACCTGTGTAGGTTTTTTCCTTCCCCTAGTGGTGACAGTAGCATGTTACACTTCCATCGTCCGGCAACTGAACCGCTCACATCGAGACTGGGCTCTTTACATCAGAGCTAGCACGATTAACTTCATTATCTTTGTCATTTGCTTCGGCCCAAGCAGCTGTTTTCATTTTTTGCATTAGTCGTGCTGTCTGTTAGCAATACAGAGAGTTTCTACATCTACTTCAGTGTGTCCGTGTGTCTGTGTTGCCTGCATAGCGCTATGGATCCGCTTCTCTTCGTGATCATGTCCAGACTGTCGGAACCAAACGCTACTTTCTTGGACGCAAAGGACATGCGCTTAGCATCTCTACATAAAGTCAACATGAGATGCATGTTGCGCAACCTATTTAGCTTCTGCAATCCTGTGTCTTTCCAAGTGAAACAGGATGTTTAATGTGAACTCGTTGAAACAGGCGATATAGAAAAACGTTTTAACGGCAGAGAAAGTTGTTGCATTTTGATAAAAGACTACAAGCACTTACACTACTGTTCAAAAGATGACGATCAGTAAGAGTATTTTCTTTTTTGAAAGAAATTAATACTTTAATTCAGCAAGGATGCATTAAATTGATCAAAATAATAGAATCCTGAAAAATATTTTTCAACATTGATAATAATGAGAAATGTTTCTTGAGCAGCAAATCATCATATTAGAGTGATTTCTGAAGGATCATGTGACACTGAAGACTGGAGTAATGATGCTGAAAATTCAGCTTTGATCACAGGAATAAATTACATGTAAAAATATATTACAATAGAAAACAGTTATTTTAAGTTGTAATAATATTTCACAATATTACTCTTTTTCCTGTATTTTTTGATCAAATTAATGCAGGCTTGATGAGCAGAAGAGACTTCTTTCAAAAACCACATGCTTTTGAACAGTAGTGCACATTTGATGAATCTTGCACAATACAGTGCACTAAGCATATTAAGTAAAAAGGGTGAATTTTGATTTCATGTTGACTATATTGATAAAAAAAGGGGTAATCTAGAATCTGCTTTTTGTTTTGTTTTGGCCTTGTTTCTAAAACCACCTTGATCTAGGTTTAAAGTATTTAATATGTGAAGTGCCATTAGGAGAACTAATAGTTCGTAGTTCCAGCCAGTTGGCTCGAATCGCTTGGACAAGAGCTGCATATTTTATACTGAATACAAATGAAAGACATTTGAATGGCCCTGAGAGAAAGGGGTGTAATATACTGCCTGGACTGTGTTCAGTGTGTGTTATGAATGTTACATAAAGCCTTGTTGACCAAGGCAAACTTTGTCTGTTGTATAGAGAATATAAATGCTTTATGATAATGCCTATATTTAAACCTATGTGATTTCAAAGCACAGTATTAATATAGTCATTAAAACAAATAAAACAAAATTCCTGGCTGTCTGATTATTTTTAGACTTGGACCTCAATCAAATGCCATCGGCCTACCTAAGGTCCAGTGGTGTTCATTTCTTTAAATTTGATTCAGCAAAAAACATGCAAGATTTGACTTTGCATAAAAAATACTTAAAATCGACATGAAATGGAAGTTGCGATAGTGTTTTCTTTCATATTACGACGTATATCCAAGTGAAACGGCTTCTCGAATGAGGAAAAAATGAAGGACGGGACTTGATTTTGTCCAGTGGGAAATGATTGGATGGTTGTGGTTTGCTATTGGTGGATCTCATGTGAGTGACAGGTTGCCCCGCCCTTGTGCCAGTAATTGCATCATCAGAGAAGAGATGCTGCTGCAAGAGGGAGGGAAAGATATTTTGATTAAAGATTACGATGTGCATGGATAAATCGTTTATAATAAACACTGCAATATTCTATAAAAAACAAGGCTAACACTTTATTTTACAGTGTCATTGTTACATATATTACATGTAGTTACTATATTAATCACTGTAAATTATGCATAATTACATACAACTAACCCAAAACCAAACTCTCTAACACTAAAATATGAAGTTACTTAATATAACTTAATACCTAAATTAATAATTACAGTGTAACAAACAAAGACACCTTAAAATAAAGTGTAACCAAAACAAGAATTGTCAGTTTTGATTTCCTGGTGACTTGCAACTATAGATTTCACATTCATGTCATCTATTGTTTAATCCAGGTTAAAGCCAATATGACAACTGATAGCCATTAATAAATGTTGTGTTGTTAGACTGCTCTCTAGATCTCTCATTTGACATATATACATTTTGATGATGCATGATTTCTTCTTGTATTATAATTTTTTGGTTATGACCTGTCTTGTGGTTTTTGGTTGGAATTATCTTTGGCTTTATCTCAGTTGCAATTTGTGCTTGAGGGGAATTGCAAATACATTCATTCACAGGCTTGATGATATGAACTCACACATGGTTCATAAGCGTAACCTTTCAGGAATGTGAACAGAGGAAGGCAGGTGGGGATTACTGGAAAACAGAAGGAACGTTTTTTTGTGCTTATATTGTCATTGTAAATGCACATTAACTTATAATAAATGAATATATTAAGTATTAAGTGCAGAGGAAAACCTTGTAAAACTTTCGTATTCATAAGCGTTAGAAATGAAGAAGTCTGTTTGTGGCCTTATTTATTCCTTTTTTTGTGCAGAATCAAGTTTTCTTTAAAGCTGTTGAAAATACAAAAGCTCAATCTAATTCAAGTTTGCGTTTTGATTAATTTGGTAAGTCATGTAACCTTTATTTATATAGTGCTTTATACAATACAGATTTAGATTGTTTTAAAGCAGCTTTCCAGTGATAACAGGAAAATAACGATTCAATGATGCAAACAGGATTCAATTCTGCTGTAAAGCAGCTCTAAAAAGACAATAGTAAACAGTCATTATTCAGTTAAAATCAGTTCAGTGTTGATTCATTTTGTTTCAGTAAGTGTGTGTGTGTGTGTGTGTGTGTGAAGTAGGCCTACATCAATTATGAAAATAATACAATTCAGCTATGAAGCATCAAAATAGAATTATCAACTGGTGAAAAATGACTGGCAAAATCCAAACAAAAAATGCTTGTAATTATTATTATTTTTGTTAATCGTTGCTTACATTTCTTTTCTTTTCATTTATTTATATCCGAGGACCTTGGAAACATCGCTCGTAGCGTATAATCCATGTTTCATTACAACAGGTAAAGTATTTAAAATAAAAGCATGAAAAGCAATTCAAATGTTATGTTGAAAACGTAAATAACCTGAAAGCTATAAAAACGTGGGGTCACTGCATTTATATTCATTAGTTTATTACAGACTAGGCCTAATTTACAGTGTTTGCTGAAACCTAATCAGTGTTTGCTGAAACCTAACAGGAATAACAAGACCTATTTTTAATTTATTTATTAGTAATGTATTTTTTTTTTATAATTTATTTACCTAAGCTACTTGCTTCATATACCATTGCGCTACAAAAGTTTATGACCACTGTACACTGACAAGATCTCTATTTTGAAATGTTTAAAAGGCTTTTATTTTGAAATGTTTCCCGGTCTCGTGCAGTCGAGGAGTCTGGCTTCCCTCACAGCACAGTGGATCAGCTGAGGCATGTGAGAGTGACGTGAGCAGCGCAGGCACGTTTTCGTTCTGTTTAGCGCGCACGCGGTCTCTTGCCAACCACGTTTTTCATAAACGCGTGCTATACCGTGTAATATTTCCAATATTTGTATATATGAAAATGACTTTTTCCGACATATTACGATCTTAAATCAGTGCGCACGTGGACGGCCATACTCACGAGAACATGCCCGGGCTTGTCTGATCTTCTGGGCCGGGTAACGTTAGACAGGACTTCCTCGCGACCATCATGGACAACATATTTCCTCATCAGCTTTATCCACATCTGTATCTGGATGGTCCGCCTGAAGAAGAGGCGAAACACAATTATGGAGGCTGGGGTTCATACGAGCGCGTGCGTACTGTGGGTGCCGGGCCGGTAAGACGATGCACATCATAACAAAAGTGACAGATCCGTCCTGATGCACACAATACAATGCAAATGCGTTTAGCACACACATTAAAAATATGCATGCATGCATACTTGATGTAAATTGTGTTTATAATATAGGTTTGGTAATACTTTAGTTTAGGGTCTAATTCTCACTATTAACTAGCTATATTGACTAGGAATTTTGCCTCAATAAACGCCTAATTATTGTTTATTAAGAGTAAGGTTACGTTAGTTAAGTTTAAGCTAAGGGATGTAGAATATGGTCATGGAGAATAAGGTATCATATGTGCTTTATAATTACTTATAAATCTTGATGTTTGGGGACAAAAATATATATATTCCATTTAAATAGTCGCTGGGATCAAATTACTCACGAGGCGGCATTGGACACTCAAGACATTAATATTTTACTATCAGGAGAACATTTCACCAGTGTTCATCTAGTCAGAATCCATTGTACATTAAACATATTTTGCTGGACTGTAATACTTCTACCCCTTTGAGAATTTTTTATTTATTCTGTTGATACTTTTGAAAAGGTTTTAACCAAGTAAATCAAGATTTAGTCTTGAAGTTTTTAAAACATCTTAAGTTTTTATTTTTGATAAAAAATGGCCATAGAAGCTGGAATGGCGTTAAAGAAAAAAAAAAAAGAATCCTGATAATTGCTTGCAGCAATGATATTATGTGATAATAATATGATATGATTATTATGATGATAATATTTATGAATGATTTTCTGATGTAAAGAAAATCTAAATTATTTCATCTTAGGGTTTATAATATGAAATATTCATACATGAGCCAAATGAGGATTTGTTTGTTGCAAAATAATCAAGTAAAAATAAATGTAATAGAGTTGCAATAATCGGCACTGGTTACTATCTAGATACTTAAAAAAATACCCCTTGAAGAATTATTATGAATTAAAAGAAATTCAATAACAATGCATATCGAGTTATTATTAATGATTAGTTGAAAAGTACAGAAATCAAAATGATTAGATCTCACAAATGTATTATTAGGCGGCACAAAAGAATAGTAGGACTTCTCCAAAAAGCATGGCAATGCATGACAGGCTTTAACAGAAAGATAAAAATAAATGTCAATATCGTTCCACCTATAGCAGAATTATCATAATGTTATGTTTCACATTCTCCACCCTGTAATTGTGAATGTGTATCATGACTGTCTTGATTGTGATTTTACAGTTTGATCCTGAGCAACCGTGGGCCCGTCCTGAGTTTGAACCCCAGCACGCTGTGAGCGGTGAGGAATGGCTGCCGGTCAAACCAGCCGTTACCCTTTAATACCACTATATGAAGGTAAACCTTATTATTAATGGTCTGAAGCTTAGTCATTAGATAGGCTTAAATATTAAATGATAAAACATCCTTAGATCCCAAAATGTAAAATTTTGATTAGTGCATTTGCTTGGTTATGAATATACAGTGTATGTATTTTGGCCATTGGTTATATTAAGAAAAGTGTATTGGGGTGGATCTCATGAAGAACATTTATAGGTTATAACTTAACAAAAAATAAAATCAGGGCATTTTTACCAGTGAGAATTCAGTGTTATTTTAATAATATTTATATAACGTCAGCAGAACAATCCAAAAACACATTAAACAACAGTACAACGCACTGAAAAGAGATAAATGTCTATCCCTCAAAGCCTCGCTTTCATTCCCATTAAAACTCAAAGATGGCGCTGATGTGAATAAGGTCTATATAGCCTTCATCTTTTAGAACATGAGGTTTTGGACAAATGACAGGAAAAACTAAGCACCCACAAAGCTATTCAGGAAACTTTATAACCTGTAATTTGATGAAAACATATTAGCTTGATTTTGGTAATGTGTTAATGATATAATGACACATGCAAGTGTCTGACATAAAAAACTGCAAAATCAACTTTGACAACACAGTGTTTATTTAACAAATAGTGTCTTTTCCATTTCCTGAAAAGTAGAGGATTTGAAGGGTTCTGCCCGACAGAGACGGGAAGTAGATACAATTATAGTATTTAAAGGGACAGTTCACCTTAAAATGAACATTTTCATTTACCCACCTTCATGTCATTCCAAACCAATAAAGGTTTTATTCATCTTAGGAACACAATGAAGAGATTTTTAATGAAATTTGAGAGATTTGCTCAGATTTAAATTAGGCTTTTGTACGCGTAAACTTTGATCTTGCGGAAGTTCTATCGTGATGCAAGAATGAACCTCGTTGGTTCTTGTGCGTCAAGCGAACATGCTTGAGCTTCCTTGACAAAATTTGAATTAGGGCTTGACTTTTGCCCAAAAATCATACTCGAAGTTCGTTTGTTTATTAATATTAATATTCGAATAACGAAGTTCGGAGTCAAAGCCCTAATTCGAATGCTGTAAACATTGTTTGCTGATCAATATTTATTCGTGCATAAAAGCCTAAAATAAATCTGTTCATCACATTAAGTGGTCATGCTCTTCAGAAGACCTGGATTAAACCGCTAGATTCATATTGATTGGACAGAAAACTCAGATTTCATTAAAAATATCTTAATTTGTGTTTCAAAGATGAACGAAAGTCTTATGGATTTGAATGATGTGAGTCATTGATATCATTTCTTATTTTTGGGTGAACTAACCCTTTAATAATATTGTGAATTGGCTTTAGTTTATCTTCTCAGTTTCATTTTAATTTTAGATTATATTTCAGTTAACAAAAAAAATATTTGTAATAATTTTAGTTAACAATAATAACACATGGGATCCAAAGATAATGTTTTTAATTGTAATGTCACACTGCCAAGAAAAAATGCTTAATTTTCTTTATGCAAGATATTATTTTGTATTTTTTGGGTGGTGATATTTGCATAATGTATTATGTTTTTTTTTTTTTTATCTTTCCAAGATGCCAAAGTCCCATCTGTTGATCTACCAGATCCAATGGATTTCCCAGATCATGTAAGTTAGGGAAGCATGATTCCCAAAGTCTTTGGGTTTGCTCATTTTTGTGACTTTTTGTGAAAGTTACTTTTCATCTCAAAATGTTTTATTTAGTAAAAAAAAAAGAAAAGTGTTTTGTCTCTGTATTCCCTTCAGATGCAGGTCTATTGACTTTATAAATGGCTTAAAATATAAGAGGTAAGAATATTTTATGTGAATTAAAGTGAAAGTGACGCGTGTCCCATACTTGGAATTTGTGCTCTGCATTTTACCCATCCAAGTGCAAAACAAAATTAGAGCCCTTAAAATAGCATAATAGGGGCATTTAAAAACAAAAATGGTTTTATATTGTCCATTTTAAATGGGTAAAGTCAGAGAAAAATCATATGGTGAAGTTTAATTTAATAATGCATTAAAAATAATCCTCAGATGCTTCTTCCGCCTTTTAGGTGCGAGTATGCAAATTTCTCGAAGAAGATCCGTCGTATGCACCATCTTCTCAGAGATATTGTGACAGATGTTCCTCCGTCTCTCCTTTCCTCGCTCCTCTATGAAGAGCTGACGACTCAGAGAGAACGGCAGCAGTTCAGTGCAGAAACTACAGGGGGCAGCCTAGGATTTGTGCAATTACATGAGGACCAGAGCAGCAGAGATGCCTGTCTGATCTATCCCAGGGGAGTCGGGATGGACAAAATCTGTATCCTCCTACCATAGTTGCAATAGTGTCATAGTTTGTTTGATGCCATGTTGAAGAACTTTATTAAGGGGTCAGTGATCTGAGGGCTGATGCCAATAACTGAGTATTTAACTCCATATTTTATTTTATACCTGTTTAACCAAATACCTTTCCCCAACCATCCAGAATACCATGGCAAGCACATAGCAACACACTCAAAACCACTCGAAAAAACTGTAGCACACTGAGTTCAGCTCCAACCCCAATTAAACACACCTGAACCAGCTAATCAAGGCCTTAAAGGGATAGTTCCCCCAAAAATGAAAATGATCCCATGATTTACTCACCCTCAAGCCATCCTAGGTGTATATGCCTTTCTTCTTTCAGCTAAACACATTCAGAGATATTAAAAATATCCTGGCTCTTCCAAGCTTTATAATGGGAGTAAATGGTACCTGAGTTTTGAAGGCCAAAAAAGTGCATCCATCCATCATAAAAGTGCTCCATACGACTCCAGGGGGAAATAAAGGCCTTCTGAAGCAAAGAGATGCGTTTTTGTAAGAAAAATATCCATATTTATACTTTATAAACTATAATCACTGGTTTCCAGTAACAGCCGTACGCAAGTCTAGTTCCGGCCGAAGAGTGACCTCTGACCCGACGCATGAGGTAGGATGAAGGAGTAGTGTAAGTTTAGGTGAGAGTCGACGCCTCTCGCGGTTCAAACAAATAGATCTGGGCAACAAACTCAAGCTCCTCCGACATTTATATTTAAAAATTCTCTTTTAAGACTTCTAATTCGTGACCGGTGTTTTGTTTTGTTCTATCCTCTGCGCTTCTGTGTTCGTCGATACATCATGCGTCGGGTCAGAGGTCACTCTTCCACCGGAACTCGACCGGAAGCCAGTGGTTATAGTTTTTTCCCCAAAGTTATAAAAATTCATATTTTTCTTACAAAACACTTCACTTCACTTCAGAAGGCACTTATTAACGCTCTGGAGTCGTATGGATTATTATTTAATGATGGATGGATGGATGCGCTTATCTGGGGTTCAAAATCTCAGGTACCATTCACTCCCATCATCATCATATCAGCAAAGTCTATTATCGATTGACCTCAAATATTAGTACATCAACCAATTTCACTACATATGTATTTATTAAAGAAAAACATGTCTTGAGTATTTTAAACTTGCATTTAAATGTGTAAGTGTAACCAGCCTGTCAATTCAAGTAAAACAATCTGAGATATGATTAATTTTGAGATTCTATATGGACATACAGTTTACAGACATATGTTTTTTTTTGTACAGGTCTTAAGAGTTCTCAATTCTTGTTTAGACCATTTAGACATGTGTTTGGTTCTTTAAATTTTTCCTTTACTGCAGTTCCTCAGGTTTCCACAGGGTGGTGCAACAGTTTAATGATGACAATCCTACTAGTTTTGTCATGCAACCCCAACCTGTTGTCTTTTATTTGAAGGATCTGTCAGACAGATCAGTTCTGGCAAAATGGAAGACGAAGGTGAGATGTGAGAAATGGATTGGCTGAGAACAAAGCTTACATTTGGGAGGAGTCATTGATCACACCAATCAAACTATTGAATCAATGCAATTCATGCAATGATGGTACAATGTCTTCATGTCAAAGTAAAAAATCAATGTCGATTACATGTTATGTCAAATTATTGCATGTCAAACATCTGTGTGCAGGTCATGTTGCTGTGCGGTCAGATTATTTATGTGGCGTGTGGATGATGGGAAACAGATCGAACCCGCGGTTAGTGGAAGTCATCGAGACCAAAGATCCCTTCTCCTGCGTCACCGCCAGGTGTGTCGGAAAGCTCTTGCTGCCTCACTTTAACATGCGCCTCACAGAACACGTCTGCTTGTGCTCCTGATTATTCAGGGATTCCTTAAGCCCGACTACTAGTTGACTTTCAAAATCAGTCATTGGACTGTGTGAATGATTAAAGGTGCTCTAAGTGATGTTGGGTGACGTCACGTCTTGTTGACGTTAGAAGTATTGTCAAACAAAACGGAGGCTAGCTCGACCCTCCCTCCTCCTCATCCCGTCCCCTCACTTCCGTGCTTTTCCGATGTAAATTCGGGACTTCACGCGTTACTTCTCCTTTTCCCTCTTCTTTGCTATTTGTTCATCGGAACGTCGTCTCTTTGGTCGTGTGTCAGCCATATCAAAATTCAAGAGAATATAATTCTAACGTTAGTCGTTGTCGTTGTCTAGGACAGGGGTTCCCAAACTTTTTCGTTCTAGGACCCACCTAGACAAGTATAATCAATCTCAAGACCCACTTGCACTGGTGCTACCAACTTTCTCAGTTGGTCGCACCAGCATGATTTGGTCGCAC
>FLSR01004867.1:22294347-22316553 GCA_900092035.1 Leuciscus waleckii
AAAGGAGGAAGAGCATTTTCACATTTGCTCCAAAACTCTGGAATAGTCTTCCTGATGCTGTTCGTTGCTCAGACTCGCTCTCCCAGTTTAACACTAGATTAAAGTCGCATCTCTTCAGCCAGGCATTCATATAATCTTACAGTTCAAACTACAATCCGGCCTCTAGCTCATAAGTGCCAGAGGAGAACTGGCCCCCGACTGAGCCTGGGTTCTCCCAAGGTTTTTTTTTCTCCATTAGGTCACCTGATGGAGTTTTAGGACACCATTAGGCCACTTGATGAAGTTTTTCGGTTCCTTTCCACTGTTGCCTTTGGCTTGCTCAGTTGGGGATATTTTGGGGATATTTAATTTTATCAATCAATAAATTCCTGTTGAAACAAACTTTGTTGTATTATTTTAATTTAATACTGTGAAGCTGCTTTGATACAATCTGTATTGTGAAAAGCGCTATACAAATAAACTTGACTTGACTTGACTTGTACCTCTACTATTTATTTCAGATTTGTGTATTTTATGATCATTCTTTTGTTTCACTCTTTTGTTAGTCTTCTCTTTATTTCTCTTTTTTAAGGTGGGTCTCAATTTATTATTAATCTTTGTCACTTCCTCTATGCAGAGTCATGAAAATACTCACACATTGTTCCGGATTGGAAAGACACCAGGTTGTGTGTCAGGAGAGCGAGTGATAGTAGCCAAGTACCTGAGTCAATGCCATGCCCATCACCACCTTATTAATACTCAGGTAAACACTATCATATATCGCGATTCAAGATTAGTGTCTGCGTCTGATATTAGTGCAGGAGAAGAGTGTGTTCCACCTTGTGTTTTTTCAATGAAATCCTCCAGAACTTCCTTGAATGATGATCTATATCAAATGTCATGGGATTGTACACGTGCACACACACACACACGATTGAACCTTTTTTTTTTATCTCTACAGGAACTATTGTCAGTATAATTAGAGATTTGATATTTAATGCAGTGGAGCGTTTCCTTGTTCAGTGTGTTTTATAACCGTGATAGTAACTTGGCTCTACCATTGTAATACCGTGATATTCTTTGAACTAGCTTAGTGTATATAAATATAGTTATAATTATGTATCGAGGTATACTATTTATACACTACTGGTCAAATGTTTGTTCAAATTTTTTGTTTACTGTACTTATCAATTTAATGAATTCTTGCTGTATAAAAGTTAATATCTTTTTTTTAAATCTTGACCCCACACTTTTGAGTGTATGTCTAAAGACTCATTGTAATACCTGGTATCTGATGCCATCACTGTACAGTGTAAGAGAAATAAAGCAGTTCCTGTTTCCTCGTCTGCAGTTTTCCACTTACATCATGGATGAGCGGGTTCCCAGTGTTCCCATGCTGAAATGGAACCATATGATGGAGACTCCGCCAATATTTGCCTGCGATCTGCCAGGACAGACCCCAAGCCAAACCTGCAAATTGCTGCTTGGTTCTCAGAGGACACAGGAAATCATGTTACTGCAGTACACGGGTGAGGGGCTTGTGTGTCAGCAACAGTTTCTGTTTGTATTTGGTTGATGCTTTATCCACAGTGAATTGCTATGCGTTCATTTAAGGAATGCATTTTATTAGTTCATGTTACCTGGTAATGTGGCACCAGCATGTTTTGGGTGTATATAATTTGAATCTTATTGGTCAGTAAAAAAAAAGAAAAAAGTATGCATTAGAACTGGTTCGTACAGAATGCATTTTTGGCTTCCACTATTCTTTTTTTTAATGTGAACATGCTTCTTCAGCATTTTCTTCAGCAAACTTTTAAAATCCCATCTCGAGGTTCTGCGTTCTTTGCAATTTCACTGTTTTTGAATTCATCAGTAGCTATGATTACATCCAAAGTTGCGAATTTAACTGGTGCGTAAAATTGGAAAATCGCTGAAAACATTTGCAAATAGAGCACCGAGTCCATCCCCTGTGGATCGTCAGCACTGTTCAGTGGATTCTTAAACCCCTCTGATTGGCCATTGTGTTCACGCGCTCAACATTTATGTCTGTGATTGGCTTCAATGATCAACGCTCAAAAACATGTTGTAAACAACATCTTTGACGCTCTTCATCGAACGCTTGCACAGATACACACGAGAGTGTTTGAAAACAGGCGTCTATCAGCGGATATATTAGGGGTCCGCTGATAGACGCCTGTTTTCAAACGCTCTCGTGTGTATCTGTGTAAGCGCTGGGTGAAGAGCGTCATGTTTGTCTCATCAATGGTATAATAGCCGAAGTGCGTCCAGACTTTGGACTTAATTGTGGCTGGGACATCTATTATTTTACTCGCACTGCTGTCCACCATCCTGTTAAAACGCTCTTTTTCTTAGGCTAGTTAACTTGTGTTCATGTTTCCCTCATTCATATGTTGAATGCTACTTCAAGGAGCCATGAAGTAACAACGCTGGGAGCAGGGAAATCTGTTTAGAGCGCCTCATTTAATGAATTAAAATATTGATATTTGGTGCTAGCATATCGATTCTCATATCGCACAGAGGAGGACAACGATATATCGCCCTATAGATATATTGTCCCACCCCTATTCATGTATATATAAACCAAAAAGGTCTTGAGCTTCTCCTGGAGCATTTTGCCTGTAATAAGTGTACTGTAGGACACTTTGAATAAAACCACTGTACTAAACAACTGACTTAAATGACTGCATTTTCTCTTATGTTTCTCAGGTGGGAGGGAGAATGCCTGTCAGACTCGAGGACCCATTCAGAGGCTTTTTAATCCCAAAGAGTGTCTGAGCCACCTAAACCTTCAGCTACCTCACAAGAAACACGTCGCTCAGAAGAGACTGAACGTGCCTGTTACAGGTCAGGACACTTTCACAACCAGCTGGATGGTATTAGATAGATGGTATTGTTTGACTAGCATTACTATATTAAACTATTGCATTAGACCACTGTGTTGTCATATGATAGTCTCTTTTAGGTTGGTTTGAAGTGGGGAGCTGATAATCAGTCAAAGTGCGAAAAAGAGCAGGATTTAATGCGAACCGAGCCGCTCTGAGACACTGAAATCAATGGATCATGAGCTGCTAACGTGTGTAAATGATATAGTGTTGCGCATATATTTGATTTATTCACAGCTTTTAGGATTTGAATATTTCACTAATCTGCAATTTCTGTTTTGTCTTAGTTAATCGTGCAGCATTACTCTATTATTTGGTGCAATGATTATCAGACTACAGGGCTTCAGACTGTGACACTTTTTTTCTTGCCAGTGCGAAAGTGAAACAAAACCGCGCAAAATTTATTTTACATTTCGACTACATATATGACCCACTTTCAATAAAGATCAATGTTCCCATGGGTGAAATGCTCCTTTAAACTATTGCATTAGACCACTGTGTTGTCATATGATAGCCTCTTTTAGGTTGGTTTGAAGTGGGGAGCTGATAATCAGTCAAAGTGCGAAAAAGAGCAGGATTTAATGCGAACCGAGCCGCTCTGAGACACTGAAATCAATGGATCATGAGCTGCTAACGTGTGTAAATGATATAGTGTTGCGCATATATTTGATTTATTCACAGCTTTTAGGATTTGAATATTTCACTAATCTGCAATTTCTGTTTTGTCTTAGTTAATCGTGCAGCATTACTCTATTATTTGGTGCAATGATTATCAGACTACAGGGCTTCAGACTGTGACACTTTTTTTCTTGCCAGTGCGAAAGTGAAACAAAACCGCGCAACTCGTTTGAGGTTCAAAGCGCTAATAAATGCAGAGCAGCACAGTGGAGATCAGAACAAATTTTCGTTGGCCAGTCTTGATCATGCGACACGTATTACACAGCGGTGGGAGATTCAGTGAGAAAGCGTTTTGAATTTGCTGCTGTATTAATGACATCTCTGCAAGATCTATTAAAAAATAAAGTACTATTTGAATTTTACTATGTTGCTTTGCTGGCCGTAAATGTAGTGAATCCATGATAAATCCCAAACACTAAAACTCGCAGTTATAATTAAATGCACTGGGTGGCGCTGTGGAGCGTGTTTAACAAGTGGATTGCATTTGATCTCATAATGTCGTCTTCGTCTGCCTCGCGAAGTTTGGAATTACTTTGATGAAAATGATCTTACTAAATTATTACAAAATATATTACTATATATTACAAAATGGAATTTCTTTTAATCAAATGAATTAATGAAACTTTTAATCAAATGAATGAATGATATTGATGAACCATAAGCTTGTTCAGAAATGGTGACAAAAACTTAAAGCCTTAGAATTCAATTAAATAACAACGTCTTTCTCGTTAAATGTCATTTAAATAAATATTCGAATATTAGATTTTTATGAGCCCGAATATTCGAATACAATATTTTAGAAAAACGCCCATCCTTAAGAAGCATTCATAATTATAATAAACCACAGATATCAGATCAAACAGCGCTGACGTGGAAACCAGGAGAAACATTATGTCATGAACGAACAAGTTATAGAAGGCTTTTCAGTCCACAAATCTCCATGTCTCACATTTACCATGGATTTAATCTTGTAATGTTAACTGTAACCATGGTATTGTGGCAGAAATCGTTGAATATTTATACATTATTCGTTTCAGGGTTTGTACAACCTTTGAGAGTTAAATTCACTTTTCAAGGACACTTAAGTGCTTCACACTTATTTATATTGTGTTGATAAATATATATATTTTTTATATTTTTCCCTATAAAAATTAGGTATTCACATGTTACTGTTGTTCATACGGTCATTTTATCTTTATCTCAGCTCAAGCTCGTGCTCTACTGTCAAATTACATTTCCATTAAAATAAACATATTATTAGTTGCTGTACTTGGTATTACAAAACAATAATGAATTTATGATTAAAAATACCCCCACCCCCCAGCGCTATCAAATCAGGTGCTGGTGCCACCATCTGTAGATCTTAGTGGCACCAGTGCTACTACTCTCAAATGTTAGTCCGAAGCCCTGGACTACTGTACTCATGTGGTGCTTTCTCGTTATTCCTCAGGTTTTGCTGCTGTACAGAATAAGGACTACATGTCCGTTTTCCAGCTCTCAGAGACTGGAGACGTCTTTTTCCAAACATTGAAACTGCATGCAGATCAGACCACGACCAGCAAAGAGGTCCCAGAACAAGCTGTCAGTGTGGAACATACTGTAGAAACTGTAGAGACCGAGAATTTCCAGATCCACGCCAACAGTGACGGCCTGTCTTCTCAGAGCGACTCAGAGACTGAGGGACGCCAGCTCTCAGAGACTGGAAGCGTCTTTTTCCAAACATTGGATCTGCGCAGAGTTCAGACCACGAGCAAGAAGGACATCCCAGAACAAGCTGTCAGTGTGAAACGTATAATAGAAAATGGAGAGCGTGTGAATTTTAACTCCCACGCCAACAGTGATGTCCATTCTTCTCAGAGTGACTCAGAGACTGAGGGACGCCAAGCGGCGCTTGGTCATTTGGAAGTAATTGATAATGTTGATGTTGATCACTTAAATGCTTCGGATACCAATAAAGATATCCGCAAAGACCCATTAAGCATTTCTATTGGGAATAACCCAACTTGCTCTACCAGACCACCCAAACCAAGCAAGGATCCTGAACTTCAGGCTGCCTGGAACGAATGGTTCAAGCCCATTTTTAAAAAGGCATCAGCAAAAAAACGACACTCTCATTTTCGACGTATAAGAACGGACGATCTAAATGGCTTAAAAGGCAAAAAGCCCTATAAACTCGTGGAAGATCACTTGACTAGATTGAGGAGGGACCTTAAAGAGGTCATGAGGAAGAAAGAGCGCTCTCGCATGGGGTACATACCTGCCTCACCTGAATGTGACGCCAGTTCCTGATCCTATTGATCCCGACGATTGGGACGACGATCTGAGCCAGCGCTTGGCTGCGTCTTGGGAGGGCAATTGGAAATGTTGGTGGGAGGAGAAGCTGGGTTTGAACCAGGCCAAGAAAATTGCGGCGCTCCGTAGAAAGCGCCAGAGAATGAAGCAGGCCAGAGCTCGGCATCGCATCTCGCTTTCTGGAAGCTTCACCTCGTCTGTTAAATACCAAGGAAGTGACTTTTGTTTGTCATCGGCGGGAAGCCAGTTTCTGGATTCTAATGATGAGACTTTGGAAAAATCTCAATCCACGGACGTCGAGGAATGGATGTCCAGATCTGAGATGCGCAAAAAGAGCCCCATCATGCTGAGACGGTTTTTACATGATCAATCAATTGTGAAAGAACCTGGTCAATCTCCCTTAAGATCTGCTCTACAATCTCCTCTGAGAAGGCCTGATCAAGACCTTTTGACATCGGCGTCAAAATCTCCGTCATCCTCTCGGGTAAGGATTCACTGATATGAGTTGATAGCCAATAACTTGCAGGTCATTGTGGCTGATAATTGTATTACTTTTATCCCTGTAAAATGGAACCGCTGTCTTAATAAATTTGGCTTGTTTAATTGGGATCAATTAATAATAGACATAATACAAAGACATGTTCACTAATTACGTCTACGGCATATGAATACTTTTCTGATCTTTAATTTAAGGGTTAGTTTACCCAAAAATGAAAATGGCCATTTACTCAACCTCATGTTGTTCCAAACCTGTAAGATTTTTGTTCATCTTTAGAACTCAAATGAAGATCTTTTTGATGAAATCTGAGAGCTTTCTGTCCCTCCATTGACAGCTACGCAACTACCACTCTGACGCTTCATAGAAGTTCATAAAGAGATTGTAAAACTAATCCATATCAATTGAGCGTTTTAGTCAAAATTTTCATTGGTTCCTGCAGAAGCTCAAACGCGCTGCGTAACACGAGAACAAACCTCATTGGTTCCTGCAGAAGCTCAAACGCGCTGCGTAACACGAGAACAAACCTCATTGGTTCCTGCAGAAGCTCAAACGCGCTGCGTAACACGAGAACAAACCTCATTGGTTCCTGCAGAAGCTCAAACGCGCTGCGTAACACGAGAACAAACCTCATTGGTTCCTGCAGAAGCTCAAACGCGCTGCGTAACACGAGAACAAACCTCATTGGTTCCTGCAGAAGCTCAAACTAACTTTATTCAACTATTAATTTTCTTCTGTGTGGGCCTCTGAGTGAGTTCACATAGTGTAACAGCGCAGCGCTTCTGGGTTGTAGTCAGAACATGGCTCACTATTGGCAGCATCACACACATCACACACATGACCAATGTCGGCCAATAGTGTGCCTACATTCTGACATACAACCCAGAAGGGCTGCGCTGTTACACTACGTGAACTCACATCAGAGGCCCACACAGAAGAATATGAATAGTTGGATAAAGTCATTATTTTTGTTCGTTTTTTGTGCACAAAAAGTATTCTCGTCGCTTGATAAACTTATGGTTGAGCCACTGTAGTCATTTAGACTATTTTAAACATTGTCTTTACTAACGTTATGGGCCGGCAAGTTTCAATAACATTGAAGCCTATGGAGGAATGAGCCAGCTCTCAGATTTAATCAAAAGAATCTTAATTTGTGTTCCGAAGATGAACGAAAGTCTTACGGGGTTGGAACAACATGAGTGTGTGAGTAATTACTGACGGAATTTTCATTTTTGGGTGAACTAACCCTTTAAATCAGCTCAATAAAAAATTAACAAGGTACAATGATAAAGTAATCATCACTAGTGACATGACAAATTGGCTTAACAAATCATCGGTGAAAGTATCAGCAGAAATCCCACTATAACAGGAATAATCATAACCAATAATATATCATGCACCTCTACTTTCAGGTTGAACGACCAATCTCTAGCACCCCTAGTGTTGCAGTAGGGATGGATTCGGGACCTCGTCTATCCATCTCGAAACGGCGGAAGGACCTTAATTCCCTTACCGCTTCCCAGATATCTACTCAGAACTCCGCACCGGATGATGGATTTTCTTTGTCTCAGGTTCACCTTTCTTCGCCAACTCAGTCGTCCATGCTCTCCTGGTCTTCCCAGAGAGTTCCCCAAATCAGAAGCTCCTCACAGGCCTCTCAGCCTAAAAAGAAGTCTCGGATGGGCTTCTAAAAATCTGGCTCCAAACAAGGAATGCTGCAAGGCAAGTGACCTACTTTTTGTGCGGTGTCAAATGTTTGAGCACTGTACGCAGGCGGGATGTGTTTGAACGAGGAACTTGAGCCAATGTTTCTATAGTGAGTGTTTTGTGTGCACTGGCGGGAATTCCTCAAGTGTGTGTGTGTGTGTGTTTGTAATGAATAGCAAATGCTTACTGTTTGAACCAATTAGAGCGTACTAGTGGTCTATAGCTTAGTTGCTTGTCCATTTGATTTAGTGTGGCACTTGATAGAACGAGTTTACATAACTTGTATAATGGCTTTAGGGGAAAACCGAGGTGTCGTGTCATTATAATTTATTACATTAAGTTTATTACTTGACTTTCCAAATTCTAACCATATTCAAAAACTTGCTCTGTGATATTTTCTAGTGTTTGTTCTCATTCAAAATGTCATCACTGTATTGTAGTGCATTGTGTTATGAAATGGATCTCGTGGTATGTTTAGGGCATGTTGCCCCACCTGTGTCTCTGAGGGAACAGAAAGATCAGTTCCAGCCTATGAAAACTGACCTGACACTGTTTCTTACCAGTGCACTGGTTGTTGGTTTCTCATGAAAATGAGTTCCTCTTTTTTATGTGAATCGCATCACACCAGACAGAATTGCATCATTCGCTTGTTTGTAGGCGTTTAAATCAGCTGATATCATGACGTGTTTGACGAAGGCTCTCTTCAGTGGTGAAGCCACTGTATTGTCGTGTTGTTGTTGTGTAAAATCCAGTGTCAGTGAAGACATTTACAGCACATGCTGGCTGTTTGCCATTTTCTGTGTGTGTGTGGTATAGTTGAGGTTGTTGGGAACAGAGAACCAATTAGAGGTTAAGCTGATATTCTTGAAACCCAAGCAAGTAAAACGAGACGTTCAGTGAATTTCAAAATAGCTTTTTTTTTTATTGTAAATGTTTTTTTTTAATATTACCATGACCAAAATAACAATAAATAAGTTAATATCTACAAGAAGCTATACAGAAAGTATATGTTTTTGTTTTTTACATTTACACAAATTTACATTTTTTTTTATATTGACCTTTTTTCAGGCTTTTTTTGTTGCACATTTTCAACACAGTATTTGTCTTCATACATCGGCTAAAGTGAAACTTGTACTAAGTGGCAAGTAGGTAACACACCCAAACATACACACACAAAAATAAACAATCTGCCTTTTTTTTTTTTCTTCTCCCTGTGAACGTCATGCACACCACTGTAAATCTCGAACTCCATCACCTCAGAGAGGCGGCAGTTCTTCAGGCACGCAGCTTTCCTGCTGTCACACGCTTACAATCATATTACAAAACTGTTCAAAGCACCAAAGTACAAGTCCTAAGTTGTTCTATAACAGTCTAGAGTACCTTGGATATGTCATATTGAGCCAGCTGGAATGTTGACACATCCGAACATGCACCAACTACTATAAACGCTATGACTACTTTTTTTGTTTTCTTTTCTTTTTTAGCTGCCAGTGTTTGTGCAGTGCTGAATTATTTCACTTTAGCTTAACACAAGTAATCAAGAAGAGAAGTTTACAGTATGTGGACTGGCTTTCGGTAAAGCCATAAAAGAAGAGTTTTAAAATACAATTCTGATATTTTGGATATTTTCCAGGCACAATGGCACCTCGCTGTACAACATTAGGTTTCCAGCCAGGAGAGGTCTGTGACATCATCGTGAAAGATGACAAGGAAGCCATTCAGATCATTATTTGGCGTTGTGGTGGACACATCTCCATTGGTGATTGTGCTCCTTGGCAAGTGGTTTCGAGCGTACTACGGTCTGCAGGCACGTGACCGGAAGTTTGAGGGGAAGTAGAGTCCCTCTGCATCACTGCCCAGCGAGCTGCTCAGACTCTCTTCCCCAGAGCTCAGGTCTTCGCTTGAATCCTCACTGTTGGAAGAGGAACAAACACAGTCAGATGCAATCATGTTGTGTACTTTGTTAAACATTCCCCTGAAAGCGTTAGTCATTTAATTGGGGAATGTCCTAAGGTGCAAATTTTTTTTGGAGAGAATTTAAAGTCTTTTTCTTTCTTTCTTTTATTTACAAAAGGAAGCTGAGGTTGTTAATTCTGTTGAAGATTTATGTGACGTTCAGGTGTTTCTTATTGGATCTTATTTAATTCTGATTGAATTATTAATTTGGACATTTTATATTCATGAAGTCAAATGGCTTGAAACAAATGCCTATAACGATTTAACATCAAGACACTAAAATGTATTTGGAAATTGTGAAAGCGATACAAACTATGCAGTTGTTTCAGAGGTACCGTGACAGTTCATTAAAAAGAAAATACATATTTTTGCATTTCTATTTAGCTATAATTTTTTTTACAAAATATTTGTTTACTTCAGTTCACTACTTCACAAAGGCAACATTCCTAATTTTCATGCAAGTATTTCACTAATATGCGGATGGTTTCAATCAAGCTCAACCCAGAATGTACTCTTGATTGTACAATATGCTTGGTTCTCAAAAGAGATGTTTTTGTTCCATCTAACTGCCACACCTCGCACACCCATCTCTTACTCACATGTGACGCTTGTAAACAGACATTATTCTCTACCCACATTCCATCGCTGCGCCTAGTTTGATGTATGCAGTCATGTGATGGGGGGGGGGGAACTAATAGAACTGAAACCAGAAGTTTTGATGGAAAATTGCACAAAGGCGTACTCTACGTAAATGATTCCCAAGTTTGTTTATTTCACTGCTATTTCCTGATGTTTTAGACTTAAGTTGTAATCTGTAGAATAAGAAAATCTAAGTATTGTGATGTGGGATATAATGTGACAGATTGATTGTTTCAGTGTTATTTTAGTATTATTTACAGTCTATTATAGTATTTTATTAATATTTTAAATTTCGTTTTTTAATATATTTTCGATTATGATTTTAGTAATTTTAGGTGTTTGTCATTTCTATTTTATCAGTCATTTTAATACTTGTTTTGTTTCACTTAGTGGCAAAGGCAACATTTCTAATATTCATATCTAATATTTAAGTTCTATTTAATTTCAGTTATCAAATACTACTTTGAATAGTTTTGTCTTTAGTTAACGATGCCACAGAAGATCATTTTGATTTGTACATTTGCCCCATAGAGATCCATTGCGAACAAAATTGTCTGTTTTTGTTTGTTTTGCAATGAATGACATCTAAATTATTTGTCTGTGGTAATCAAACTTGATTGAAATGATCTGTATGCGGTTAAACCAGAATATTCCTATTACTTTCTGCTTATACTTCCTGATTATAATGAGTGTGACATACTAATGCCTGTGTCTTTCTGCAGGTAAGCTGTTTACCTCTCGCTCTCGTCCCAGGCGCCCTCTGGAATTGTGGGTAGCTCTGGGATGCAGCGGTAGTTGCTGTGCAAGTTCTGCGCTGTCCTCCGTGAGACGATCCACATCAGCTTCTTGTGGTCGGGTTTGGCACATTCTGGAGAGGAGTACTCCCACATACACTGGTCTACGAGGCCACGCCAGTGTGCCAGGTCAGCCTTCGAGATCTGAGTAGGGCAACAGACACTGCTCTATTAGACACCATCTTACATAAGGACAGGGCACAGAGCCAGCGTAATTTCATATGGGACGGGACCGACAAGTGTAAACTAATAGTCTGCTGGCGACAGGACACTTTTAAGTGCTTTGGAATTTTTTCCTACACCAGTGCTGCTGAAACTAAAGGACAATTTTTTTTTTTATCAATCAATTGTAATGGATTGATGTGTTCACAATGTTTTGGTACACAATTGTTTGATTAAACTAGTTCTACTCGACCAGTCTGTGATATTAGCTTTTTATTTCTTTACTTTTTGAATGGTTTTATTGTGATGCTCAGGGCATTTGAGCTCTGAGTATTTACCTTCAAGTGTGGCTGTAGCGGTGGGCATCTCGAGCAGATCCGCAGACTGTAAGGCCTCGATCTCAAGCATCAAGAGCGACAAGGCGAGCACCGAAGGCTAAAAAAAAGAGAAGAAAATTCATCAATTGAAACTTCCTATAATTCACTTCTAGCATCTGTCTGTTTGTTTTGAAGTAGTTCTTACTTTTGCTTTGGAGAAAACAATTCTGCATAGGCAGGCTTTCAGTTGAGCTTCCAGTTTCTCAAGATTCAGGAAGTCTTTTCTGAAAGAGAGAAAAAGAGTTGATGGTCAAAGTGCAGCTTGCATTTAGGTACTGTTAGCTGAGCTGTTTGCCATTTAACAAGCTGTTGCTGTGCAGTCTAGTCAGAAGATTATCCTAGTTTTTCATGGCTAACTGGATTCTCTGTGACCCATTTACTGCAAAATGCTCAAAGTGCACTTGCTAGCTCTGTTTATCAACCTTCATGAGTCAAGTTTCCTTTTGTCAATCCTGCACATTTAAAAAGTTTATCTTGCTTTGAGTCTGAAGTTTGATAATGCCACCACCCATTCTTACCTGTTGGATTTGTGCGAAAGTGCAATGGCGTGGTACAAATGCAGAAAGGTTAAGGCTGTGACGGCTTTGAACTGGAAGTTGAGTTTCTCAGATATGATCTTCTCCATTCGGCTGAGGTCGGAGACGGTAAACTTGCTCTGGCTGATGCGAATGAGCTCGTGGCTGGACGAAACATTGCATTCATCTTCAGTCACTCGGACGGCGATGTGGAGGCAGCCAATGCTGAGGCAGGCCAAATGCTTGGACTGAACCTTTACGCAAAACACAGAACCGATATGTTATACCAGCGAGGACATCATGCTAATCAGTTGGAATCAATTATAATTAACTGGTTACCTTCATCATAGCTAGAAACCTGTCCAGCAGGTTAACGGCTAGTACAAAGGTCTGAGTGCTATAACCGAAGAAGCTGGTCAGACTCCAGAGATCTTCCACTTGATCATCTCGACCTTTGGCTGAAACTCCATTACCGTGCTGTGTGGCAAGGAGAATCAGTAAAATTTCAAGCTAGAACTAGGCTTCATATTGTCAATTGGACCATTTAAAGGAATAGTTCACCAAAAAAAAAGGGTCCTTTACTCACCCTCAAGTTGTTCCAAACCTGTATGAATTTTTTTCTTCTGCTGAACACAAAAAGATATTTTGAAGAATATGGGTAGAAAAACAGTTGATGGATCCCATTGACTTCCATAGTATGGAAAAAAAAAACTGTTTGGTTACAGGCATTCTTCAAAATATCATGTTTGTGTTCAGCAGAAGAAAGAAACTCGTACAGGATTGGAACAACTTGAGGGTGAGTAAATGATGACATTTTTTGTTTTTGGGTGAACTATCCCTTTAAGAGAAAACGAACGACAAGTTTTTTTTTTTTTTTTTTTTTTTTTACATTATAAAAAGTCAAATACAATGCAAATTTCAATAACATATTGAGGTTTTATATGTATTTTCACAGGAGTTAGTAAGAATAGTTTACCCCTATGGTGGTGGATTCAATCAAACTGAGACCGTTTTCTTTAGGCAGATAATGAACCTCCAGCTCCAAATTGCTCTTCAGCTCCTTCAACAGTTTGAAGACCTCCATATTTTCACCTTTAACTGGGATTCAAGTCTCCAAAGCACCTTAAAAATGAAAACAAAGTGAGTAAATTCAGTTCACCCAGAGCGGTGGGTCAAGGTTTTGCCCAGCCCCCTCCGCGCAGCTGAGCTTCGGTGTCGGGTTTCGCTGGTTAACGCCTTCTTACAGGAGATACAAACAAATAAATCCGACACATTCTGTCTGAGATATGCACATAAATGTGGAAACGTCCTTTTTTAAAAACGCTAACTTGATTATTAAGGTTAGAACAGCATCGAAAGTCAATGTAATCCAGTGGAGCTCATATGATCCTTCAGCTGGAAAATACCTCGACCAGAGGGGGAGGGGTTTAAATCTTTACACTGATGTACAGTGTGTTTTTAACCTTACATTATATACGGTTTATCTGTGTATTACAATATAACAAATCGGGCACTGTAACATTTTACGATCAATTAATCGACTGTGGAATTATACAGAAATTGACTTCAAATGATACATGTAACGTACTGGATTAGAAAGTGAACATCAAAGACGACCAAAAAAAAAACTAAAAAACAAGTGATTCGGTCATTCCAGTAAAATAATCCAAAACTTCCATTAATGAAATACACAAATGATCGATGAAATTCCATTAAAATCTAGAAGAATTATAAAAAATGACTCCTAGTCGAAAATTAGCCCATAAAAATGCCAGGATATCCAAAGATCAAACCCATTTTCATAATAAAAACAACAACAACTAACGTTAGATCCTTTAAACAGTGACAGTTCATCTAGACGTACATCTAAAAAGGAAACAAAGGTTAACGACAATTATTGAAGATGAATAAAGGTATATTACCAGAGATATTAAAAGGACATTGTTTGTGTATCCGAGTCTCTCGTCTGTTTTCTGCTTCTCTTCTCTTTCCTTTTGTTGATGTTGAATGTAGCCCCGCCCCTCTGGGCCTGGCACGTATGGATCGTAAGTCTCTCTGTTTAGGTACATTTTTGCGATTTATAACGAATGCTTTTGTCATTCCTACACTTAATTAACTGTGTTTTATGTTATTTTATCTTTATGACACATCTGTTTTAAATATTTCATGTTGTAAAACATACAAGCGTTGTTTTAAAGCTCTCTGGGTCTTAGGATACAGACAGTCTAGCCGACCAATAGAATCGCCCGAAGATGCAGCGTTCAAATAGTCCGCCCAAAATTCTCTGCGCTCATTGGCTGCTGGGTTCCATGTAGAGGCCGACCATTGGTTAGACTCGATAGCTTGTCCTGCACTCTGAATGGTTGTTGCTGGGTTTGTTTTGACAGGGTTGTCAAGGGGTAGAAAATGTAGTACAAATGCATTCCTCTCTTGTTCATTTTTGTGATGAGTTTCTGTGTCTTCTGTGTGTCTTACAATTAAAATGTTCCCTTTCTCTTCAACATTCATTAAACAAAAAGTGAGATTTCAACATATTAGCTGAATGTTAAGCAGATCCATATGTAGTGAATTCTGATTCAGTTGTTATAATAAATTGACGCATGAAAGGTGAAAATATTCCTTTAGATCAGAGATATGACTATCAGACACATCGAGTATTTTAGTTATGAATTATTATTTATAGTACTATAACATTACTACTATAATAGTAATAATATAATATAAGTATTAAAATATTATTTATTTAGGAATTTGTTTAAACTTCCCCTTAAAGCTTAATGTCCGTGATGGAATAGGATCTAGATGTTATAATATTATAATTTATTATAATATAATTGACATTTTATCCTTTTATGTCTCGTTTTGCGTTGTTTTCTGTTTTTCAGTTTCATCTTGAAAAGGATTGTATAAGAAAGTAGTCCCTTACAGTACAATCTACACTCAAAGTCGCCAGAAAAGTAGTCCTTTTATGACACAATTACCGAATTCACAATAATTTCCATTGATAAATAAACATCTGACTAAATCTACATGAACTTCTTGTGCTTTTTAGTATTTCTAATCGCTTAGAATTTATCTTATCATTTTTTTTATTTATAAGAAAATGTTTCGGTGGAGGTTTCTGTTCGCGGTGAGGAGGTTAGCGGAAGGTTCTCCTTCCTTCCCTTCTCAGTCTCCTCCTCGGAAGTAGACGTCCGTGTCTATATTCCGTTCATTTTATTTTTCATATCAGTTTGGAAATTTCCCTTTTAGATTTTTAAAACCCCAACCAAATTTCACGGCAAGCATGGAGGCGAAGCTGGACGCTTAGAAAGATGACTGATTCCGGTTTGCTCCTTTATTTTACCTCAATTTAATGGACCGGATGATCTGCGTTTCCCACAACCTTGCAGGGGAGGTAAAAATCTAACCTTTTCTAAGAGATTTTACAAACAAATATCACCATTTCGCTTGTTTAAACCAGCGTGAATAGATATAAATATACCTTTAAAATACTAAATTAAGATTTTTGGTGTAGTTTGGTGTGTGGAAGTGCATGTATACTGATCTATTACTGTGTAGCTTGTCAGCTACACTATCAAATGTAAACTGCGTCAACACCATTAACATTTCATACTGAGCTGGTGATATGGGTTTTGTCGTGGTTAAAGTAATATTTAACACTAAACAGTACGGGTGTTGTACTTATATACACCAGTATTACATTTAACGTTATATAGTATGAATATGATGCTTAATCAATTCTTATTATCAATTGTTTATTTTACTCATTATGTGACAATGTCCTCAATTTAAATGGCAAGTGAACCCATTATCATCATCATAATCAATTCAGAGCTGATTTATCATAATTATTATTATTTTTCTTCTTGATTTGGTGTTAAAAAATAATTAAACGCTTTTATTTTAATCATAACAATCAGTATCTGCAAAAACAGGAATAACAATAATAGCAATATTAAGTATATGTATAACTGTTATTGTATGATGATTGTTATTAAAATGTAATTGTAATTATAAGCAGTGTGGATAAAATACTAGTAATAAACATTCATTTATTCTAGACTTTGTTTTTAAATGTGATTAATAATAGACGTAATAATAAAACAATTCCCAAGGCAACCCAGACGTCCCTTGTAATTTCTGAGCGATGATATTTGATGTGTTTTTGAGCTGATTTTGTGTTGTGCGCTCAGGTAGCTGTATCCAGTGGGGAGGTAGGCTGTTCCAGGGTGTGTGATGAAGTTCACCCAGCCCTTGGAAAGCCGGAAGCTGTCATCTCTTTTAGAGAAGGCAGTTTCTAGGGAAGCCAAACTATGGAAAGGTTACGTGCCAAAGAAACCTACCAACCAGGTGAGACAGTCTGTCAGCTGATATCTCTGGTTTGTTAGGCATGACAACACACTGTTTACATAGTGGGAGGCCGATAATTTAAGGTACTTTCTGTCCAGTTACAATGTGAAAGTAATGTTGTCATCATCATTATCATGTACTGTAATTTGTAAGCCTGCGTTTCAGAAGATCCCTTTAAGATACTACAGTATGCATTTATGACTTGCTTTATAAATCGAGAATTTTGTAGACACACAGAGAACTGGATGCAGTTTTATGAGGCTGTTTTATCTCCTGTTGTGACTATGTGGTGTGTTTGTGTCTGTTACACGCACACATGTGCCAGTGTCTGAGGTTTGCTATCTAAACTGATCCTGATGGGAACTATGGCAGTTTTATTGTGCATAAAATGTGGGTTTGCATTTAGTAATTAATGGGAAAAAAAAAGCATTACTATTATAAATAAGCATTCTGTGCTTTTGAGTCTACTCGGATCGACAGTAAAAACGGGTTTGGTTTGGATTGTCAGTATGGGTTGTTTTGTGTTTGATTGAATATGTTTTTATTGTTTAGGATACAGATATTTCCCCTGAAAAGCGTGATGAGGCCGTCCGGTGGTTGAGGGATGTGCATTCCCAGCTGAAGCTTTATCCAGAGACTCTCTGCCTGGCCATCGGCATCCTGGATCGCTTCCTCTCTGCCATTAAGGTAATGTTTAAAAACATCTGACTGGTCAAGGTCTTCTGTCCCAGTCAATGATTATGGTTTTATGGCATTTTCCATTATACAGCTGTCCATAACAGGTTTTAGCTGTGTGTTGGCTGGTGTAATTGCAGCCCATGATAGGTACTTCACTTAATAACACCCTATTTTAAGAAACAATTATAATAATGTTCTCCCGTATTGATTTAGCTTATTCTTAGTATTGTGTGTGGCAAATACTGCAGCTCTTATGATAGATTTCATGTGATATTCCACATTTGTAAGGTGCTTAGGATTAAAGCAAAGTGTGTCAGGTGCATTTACATTTCTGCATGTATGAATTTTATGCATTATAATTTATGCATGTCATGCTTTTAAATTTGTGCATGTTATCCAATGTATGGATTTAAAGTTTGATTCGCATAATTGCATTTATGATCATATGTTAACATGTGTGCAGTGAACATTAATTTACTCCGTTATAGAACTTTTGCTGTTATGTAATTGCTTTACAGATAAAAGTAAGTTAACTATTTAGCTTAGTGGTTTTATTATACAACACTGAATATCTTTTGCTCTCTGTCTTGTGCCAATTTCTTTTAGACCATCAGAAAACGTTCCTGAACATTCAAGGGCTGCAGAGACAATTCTAGATTTTTTTTTTGAGAGAGAGAGAGAGAGAAAGTGAAACTGCCTGCTCAGTATTTTTAGATGCAGCTACATCTGATTAGTTCTTGTGCTTTGGCATTCAAGTGAACAGGAAATAAACACAGGACGTTCACATGTGTGTGAGAAACATTTGCCCTTACCTGTTTGTGACAAATCTTTATATATTAAAGAGTGGGATATGTATCCAGACAACAAATTACATTAAATTAGTCCTGAAATCCCCAACAGACTTTTAATCTCCTTTAGAACAAGATTTGATCAATTGTTGTTCACTAGATATGTCGCATAGGTCACACAAGATTGACTTGCATTTTCAAGACCCCCCTTTCCATTAAACATATTTTATTGGACTGTCCCACTTTTAATGCAAGTAGACAACATTTTTATGTAGTAAGCTCACTTAAGAACTTGTTTAGTGAAATTTTACCCGAAAAGAGTTTAGGATTTTTATCATATGTTAATGTAAAACATCTTGTATTATATTTCCTGCTGTTTTGTTTTTCCTTTTTTATTGTATTTAAGCAACTCTTGTATTTTTTTGTAACTCAGTTTTTGTCATGAAGAAAGCCTCAGATGCTGACATGGCATTAAAAAAAAAAAAACATTATTACTACTACTAACTGTTGTGACAAACTCTGCATACACAATGAGCAGTGCACGAGATGCATTATTGCAGTACCGTCATTATTGCAGTACCGTCATTGACCAATCTCTCTCTCTCTCTCTCTCTCTCTCTCTCTTTTTCAGGCCCGTCCTAAGTACCTGCGCTGTATCGCCATCTCTTGTTTCTTCCTGGCTGTTAAGACCAGCGAGGAAGATGAGGTGAATGAAATATTAATACGCCAATCTACGATCAGAGGCACT
Source organism: Leuciscus waleckii (assembly GCA_900092035.1). Classification (NCBI taxonomy): domain Eukaryota; kingdom Metazoa; phylum Chordata; class Actinopteri; order Cypriniformes; family Leuciscidae; genus Leuciscus; species Leuciscus waleckii. The sequence goes on from FLSR01004867.1 coordinate 22,313,413, forward strand.
AGAGCTGATGCATGGTCAACTTCGGTCATCATGGCTCTCTGTGGCTTTATCTGTTTGTGTAGCAGTTAAACTACCATGTCACGAGGGAGGAAAGATAAAGCCCTTTGAAGTATAAAATCAGCCCCAGTTTGATGACCTTTTAGTAAAAAGTGTTCTTTACTGAGACTGAAGTGTGACAGAACATTCCCATCAGCTGTTTCATGAAAGGACAGACAGTGAGACCTTTGCTGTAGGAATATGACGACTGCGATTTCTGTACTCGTTTCTACTTAAAACGCCAAAGATGGACTAATGTTTAATCCGATTATTTTCTGGCAGCCCTTTAAAGTCATTTCTGGCTCGAACTGACCATGTGATGTGGCTTAAACTTATTGAAGCAATTACCAAAATGAGTTCAAAGTTATGCCATTTCTGTTAGATTTCAAGCTGCTTCTTTTTTTAACCAGTATGTTTGTGTTTTAATAATTCTGTGTTTCTGTGGCTGTCTCTGTGTGTGTAACCGTTTATTGTGTGTTTGTTCAGCGGATCCCTTCGCTGAGAGAGTTGGTGTCCAGCAGCAAATGTGGCTGTTCTCCGTCGGAGATCTTGCGGATGGAGAGGATTGTTCTGGATAAGCTAAACTGGGACCTGCACTCCACCACCGCACTGGACTTCCTTTACATCGTGAGTGCACTTCCTCTCTCTCTCTCTCTCTTCCCTCGCTCTCTCATACACACACATGCTCACTCTCTCTCTCATATACACACAATCACCCTCTCTCTCACTCTCGCTCACACACACACACACACACACACACACACACACACACACACACACACACACACACGCAAGATGCCACCAAACTTTTGACAGATGCCAAACTCTGCTTCATATATATTCCTGGGTCTCAGCCAGACTTCCATACAATTACAGAAAATGTCAATGTTCCCCAGCACAAGTATGTCTCTAAGATGTCACATAACGCTTCATCTGGTAAACATGTTTAAAAAATCAGTTTGACATGCATTTTAAGGAAATTTTCTATATGTCTAACATTTGACAGGAACAAAAGCTATAAAAAATACATCTTACAGATGATAAAAAGCACATCAAATGGACATCTCATTAATGTGTGTGTTCAGGGTCGGCAAATATGTTAGAAGGTGCATGTCAATTACAGATGCATAATATATATGGTAACACTTTACAATAAGGTCTCATTTGTTAACATTAGTAAATGCATTTATAGCTAACAATGAGGAATAGATTTTCACAGCATTTCTAAATCTTAAATGTTAATGCTTGTTAATAAAAAATACAATTGTTCATGTTAGATCGCAGTGCATTAAAAATGTATCTAAATGTTGAAGCTAACATTAAAAATGTATCTAAATGTTGAAGCTAACATTAAGATTAACACTGTTTATTGTTTTAAGTATTGTTTATTGTTAATGAAACGCATGGAATTCATGTTTTTGTAGTTTACACGGTATATTTTAAAAAACGTGCAATCTGAAACCTGTTTTCGAAAGTTTGCGTTTTCAGGCCCCCAAAATGCTGTTGTCGTGTAAATAAATTTGGCATAAAGGCTTTTAATTGAAGACAGTGTTGTGTAAAGTCAGCCAACAAAAGTAGAAAATTAGATGGATGTTGCTGCTAGTAGTGAGTGAGAGAAATGAATTTAGATTAGATTTTCTTCCTCATGTGAGCGTCAAAGAAGGATCCTCTTTCTCGGCACATTGAGGTTTCTGTTAATACCCAGCTCTCCATGTGGAGCTGAAGGACTGACAATTAATCTGATGAAATGCTGAGATCCAAAAGAATCTTGTTTTTTTAAATCATTTTTATAATCTACCCTTTCTCTCTGTGTAGTTCCATGCGATGGTTCTGAGCTGTAAGTCCGGGCGGCTGAACGTGGCATTGTCGGGTCTGAACCCGTCACAGCACGTGGCTCTGCTCACCCAGCAGCTCTTCCACTGTCTGACCCACAATGCACTGCTGCAGGTGCGCGGCTCATTGCTGTCCCTCGGACTCATCACGCTGGAGCTGGAGAAACTCTGTCCTGATTGGCTCGCTCTCACTGTCGACTTGCTGCACAAGTTACAGGTAAGAACTGATGAAGTTCAGTGGCTCCAAATTGTGTTTGAATACATTATGATGTATGTCATTTAAACTAAACTCTTCCGGGATGTCAAACGTTAGTGAAACTTGTCCATACGGTCCAACGAGATGATTTCCATGTGCATCTGGGAAATATATATATAGAGTTTATTGTGGGGGTCAAAATATATAATGCAATGCAATGATGTTTGAAAGATGAACAAAAGTTTTGTTTCTCAAAAGTCTGATGGATCATATTTGATACATTTTAACATGATTTTTCTGGATGCATGGATAATCAAGTAAACCAAAGTTGCAGTTCATCTTGACATATTACTAACAAAATGGAAGTTATTGTTCACTTCATAAAACTCATTAAAGATTTCACCGCAAAAAGACATGTGAACCACGACCTGAAGCTAGACGTCTTTACAGTTATACTAAAATTATAAACTATCGATCAGATGATAGAAGACATGTAGCAGATTTGATCATGTCAATCATTTAGAGGCCGTGCAAATTTTATACTGTAGTATTTATAGGGTTAAAAGAGTAAATTGGTATTGAACATTGTTTGTAAAATTAAATAATGTAGATTAAGACTTTTTAGAGGGAGGCCAGATCCAAACATTTCCATTAAACAAATGCATAAAGTGGTCAGAAAGATCAAATTGGTCACGTTGACGTGGAGACCTAAACTACTAAGAGCCACTACACGTTAGAGCCGCACTAGCGGACATAATCCAATCTCGCATGCTTGGGTTTCTGTAGACTCTCTAACCCTTATCATAACTCAGAAGAGGCCCGGTCATTCACTTCTCCAAACAAACTCAGTTATCTCTGCCAGCAGCGAGCTCAACGCCAAACTAAAAAGACAGACCTTTAAAAGTCATGTACAAACTCATGAAGAAATTCCCAAAGTTCAAGTTTAGTGTTTCATGTAGCTTTAAAAATACAGGTTCAGTAACTAATACTAGTCCAGTCATTTTAAGCCAAAATGGGGGTCAACCTTGAACAAATTGCAACAGAAGCAAACTCAACTGATTTTGTATCCTCAGTATG
>FLSR01004867.1:22318186-22330668 GCA_900092035.1 Leuciscus waleckii
TATGTATTAATGCTCATGGGTAGCCTAAATGGGTTCCATTCAGACCTTAACATTAAGTATTTTACTGTTATATGTCAACAAGATTCAACAATACATGTTCACCTGGCTAGACCCAATGTTTAGATCTGTTGTGGTATTTATGCAAATTAGCACATACGTAATTAGATTATGCACCGTTTGTCCATGTTAACACACAATTTCAAAAAACTTGTAATACATTTTTTGTTTGTCTTGATGTAAGTAATCAACTCTGTAATTTTCATGGTGATATCTAAAGTTTAAATATTTTACCTTATTCACGTAAGAAAAAGAATGACTAGGCGTATGAATCGGCTATATTTGGGTCTTTTTCGAAACTTTCCCCTAATGGGATTCTTCTGGGCTTTTTTCCCCTTACTCAGGACATACTGAGGATACAAAATCAATTGAGTTGCTTCTGTTGCAATTTGTTCAACCTTTTTTCATAAAATGACTGGACTATACTGTCAACACCAATGAAGCAGTTTAAAAATATTAATGACTATGTATGTATTGAACATTGATGTATTTTTATGAGATATACACCATCATTCAAAAGTTTGGGTTTGGTCAGATTTAACAAATAAAATTTAAAATGTTTTTGAAAAGTCTCTTCTGCTCACCAAGCCTGCATTTATTTGATCAAAATAAAATACTGTAAAAACAGTAATATTGTGAAATATTATTAGAATTTGAAAGAACTGTTTTCTATTTGCATATATTTTAAAATGTAATTTATTCCTGTGATCAAAGCTGAATTTTCAGCATCAGTCTTCAGTGTCACATGATCCTACAGAAATCATTCTAATATGCGGATTTGATGCTCAAGAAACATTTCTGATTATTATCGATCTATTATCAACAAACAGTTTTTTGATGAATAGAACGTTTAAAAAAAAGCAGCATTTATTTGAAATGGAAATCTTTTGTAACATTATAAATGTCTTTACTGTCACTTTTGATCAAATTAGTTTGTCCTTGCTGAATAAAAGACTTACTGACCCAACGTACAAACAATAGTGTATATCTGATATTATATGTGCAACAACACTTTTCTTTGATGTTGAACTAATACTAATAATATGTATTTTTCCGCTTCCTCTCTTTCAGATCGACAGTTCTCAGCTGATTGGCTGTCGAGAGCTGGTTGCACGTTGCCTGTCCACACACACGGCTTCCCTGCCTCCTAACACTGTGTACATCTGCCATCCCCTGCTGAACGCCCCGGGGCCTCGGGACAGGGGACTTCTGCCCGCCTGGCACGTGTCCCCCGCTCCGACTGCACCCTCTGACCCCAACACCACCCACAACCGTTCAAGCAAGTCCTCGGCCAAGCGGAAGGTGGAACACATGGAGGTGGACGAGTATTTCGATGGGATCAAGCGCCTGTACAACGAGGAGAGTCCCCAGGAGGGGGCGCTCATGTGTACGGGCCAAACAGCGGGAGGAGGGAAGCAGAACGCTGGCTCCTCCCCCTGCCCGCCTCTCCAACCGGCCAGAGAAACCTAGAGGAAGAAAATCACACAACCACAGCAACCGTGTTCATCAGTTCACCTCAGAGCAAGAGAGAGGCCAAAAATACTAACAAAAAAACATTCTGTGCATGATGCCATTTCATAACCGTTCACTGAGCGTACACATAAAAGGCTTTGAAAAAGCAGAAAAAAAAATCTAGATATAAAGGAAAAATGTTTGCAAAAAAAGTAGGAATATTTTTTCCTCTATCTGTGGAAACTCGTATAGTTCCTGTTTGTCTCTTTTTATGTGTATTTCCTGCCATTTATTTCTGTAACTTTCACTGTCCTTTTCTCTCTTTTTGTCAAACACAGCCCTCAACATTTCTGAGTGCTCTTATTTATATATATATATATATATATATATATATATATATATATATATATATATATATATATATATATATATATATATATATTTGAAGGCTGTGGTAAAAGTGGCATTTCTGAACACATTATATTAGTTTTGTACAAATTTACACTTCACAGCTGGATCTAATTGCTCGTTGTGTTGTGTGTGATCATTGATTGAGTGAGTGAGTGTGTGTGAGTATTTGAAGGGTGATAATGTCCCTATCACTTCCTTAAACTGAGCATTAACGATGAGCTGGTGTTATCCGTGGCATTAGATCACACATGGCGTGACTTAGTTAGTTGAACTGTTTGTCGCTTGTTCTAAACCTAGTAATATAACTGTTATATCGAGTAGAATTAAATTCATAAGATTCTGAACTAACATAAAAAGCTTTAGACCTTCACCATTCCTTTGCTGATCATAATAACCTCCATGCGCTGTTCCTGCCGAAAGCTTTCTCTCGTGCTCTGAGGTGCTGATGACAGTCCGGGACGCTGCTGAGAAACCTCCCAAAGCTCAAATAAATGAAAACGTACTGAACTGCTGATGTCTCTGATGTCACTTTTTTCTCTGTGTGTGTGTGTGTGTGTGTGTGAAGAAACAATACTGTAGTCTTAACAATGAAATCTGATATTTTTACTGAGGAACTCATTGCACTCACTAACAAAAGGGAGAAACTGAGGTCATGGTTGTGATACACAGGTCATGCTTTTACGTCATCTTTTGTGTTCCGTATGTGATTTATGTGCTTTAGCTGATGGATGATGGTGAATTGCTGAAGAAAATGTGTATTCAATATCTAAAGGCAAGTAAGTGGAATTAGAAATTATTAGCTATTTATTCAAATAGTAATGTATTAAATTACTAGAACTTATGTTTTATATAATAATTTCAAGCAGACGCAAAAGAATTGGCAAGTTGGAGTCGTGGTATGTTGCAAAAGAAGTGACATTATTTCATACTATGAAAAGAGGATGCTGCAGGATATTTTTCCATAGTTAACTTATTTTTAGTTCATGAATGTTTTAGTGGATGGAGTCAGTTCTCAAGTTCACACAGGTGTCCTAGAAGAGGAACCACAGGTTCAATGCATATACTATGAACATGTTTTTATGTTGAACCATCTTTTGTCTTCATTTTATAGTTTAGCAGTTAAAAACAACCATAAAACAACCATGACGTTTTATGAAAAGAAAAACCGTTTTATTTATTTGCTTACTAAATGCTACTTGATTTGATATTTTGTTACTTAAAGTAATGAAATTCATAAAGGGGTGAATTCAGGGACTCTTTTTGTCGTGTCACAACAATCAACCTGAATTCTCCCCTATTTTCACTACTCTCAAGTGTCCAAACACTTCAGGTACACTGTATACTTGTGAAGTTTGTGTCATTACATTAAATAAATAAATAAATAGGATACCTCGGTCATCCAACGTATTTATACGTATAAAATAACATTTAATGAAGTTCTTGTATTTCATAATATATATAGGCTACTACAATATATTTTAGCAGTAGTAGGCTACTTTAATAGTATAAATATATATAAAGCAGGTTGTTAGTATTGTAATTATTCATCACTAAACTTCAAACCATAGTTTTTGTAGATAGATAGATAGATAGATGTGTGAGTTGCACAGGTTTCTCAGCACGCAGGTATGCAGGTGGAACTGAGAGAGAAACCCGAGGGCGGAGTTACAATCTCAACAGCGAAACTGCCTGTCAGGTCCTTCGACTCCCTTCCTTCAGTTTGATTGTGCGATAACCCGAGAGGGATTCACACAGCATGGCCACAGACTTCACTCAGGAATCCGTGATGCGCTTCGTCGTCAACAACGGCGGGAAGGTGCGAAACGCGGATTTATTACATCACTACAAGCGGTTTTTGAGAGAGGACGAGGACAGAGAGCAAAACCGGGAGTTATTTAAGAGGTATGTGAACTCCGTGGCGACTGTGAGGCAGGAGGAGGGGGTGTCTCATGTTATACTAAGGAAAAAATACCGTGTGCATCTCGGAGACATCGCCACGAACCACGAGCCCGAGCGACAGAAAGAACGAGACTCCAAACCAGCGGCGAGCGGTAAACCACAAGCTGATCTGACAATCCCAACTAGTGTTGAAATCTTGCCAGCTGCTGGTATTATCATCCCCACCACCACCACCACCAGTAGCAACAACAACAATAATAACAAGGTTCACTCCCACTTTTGAGAAAGCAGTCAAAACTTCATCACCACATGGGAGGGAAAAACCTGCTGTTTACACTTCCTCTGCAGAAAAGGTGAACAACACCTGCCATTTAAAACCAACCCCATCTGACACCGACAGTCGCTCGAGTGGGAGCGGCCAGAGCTTTGAACAGCTATGGGAGTCAAAAGCAACCAGGGAGGCAACAGAGCTGGAACACAACAGTGTTTACCTCGCCAAACCAAGACAATTAGGGGAAGCAGATGGTTGCGAGCAGTCCTTCGCCGCCCCTGCTTACTATGAGGTGAGATTGTCGCCTGCAGTTGAAAGGAAAAGTTTGGATGCAAACACGTTTGAGGTTCACGCCAAACACTCAAGCGAGCCAGTTGCCAAAGCATGGCCTTTGCATTCAACCCTCGGACAGTCTCATGTATACAACTCGTCTCCGTGTCTACTGGACCGCCCTGTTTCTCCACACATACACTCCCAGGCGTACACTCATGCAGGCCTGAGCCAAAGCAATGATAGTCTACTACGGCCAAACGGAGGGTTTAATGGGTTTCCAATCCAAGAGCAGGACGAGTATGAGTCTCAGATGCATGGCTTGCCTGAAGACGGTCCTCCTGTCCATGCAAGTGCAACATATCTGCAGCTCCATGGTCCTTCAAGTCTATCTTCTAGTCGGGATAGCATCTCAATCCCCTCTCCTTCTTCTACTCCACCTGATACTGGCTGGCCTCAAGATTTTGGGCTTGAGGATCAGTCCAGCGATCAGGGACTCGGAGGACAAGATGGAAACGATGTACGCGCTTTCCTGCGTCGCAGACAGGAGGCAAGGATGCTGTCCCAACTCCACCAACCGAGTCGAAACATCTCTTCCCTGCACCACTCGATGGGTCACCTCGATGACGAGGACTCCAGAACATCTTCACGAAGCAATTCGCCGGAAACCCATTACGGACCCATCGCCCGGAGGTTGACGTCCCGTCTGCGGAGTCGCATGTGTCGGAGTCTCGGAGAAGACCTGGTCAGCGTTCCCAGAGGACAACATCTCGGCACGACACAACCGTCTCCAGCGGTTGTCCTCGACTCTAAGCATGGGCAATTTAGTCAGCGCGTCCTCCAGCCGAGGACACAGTTCCCTCTCATCGCCCGCTGGATCCACACAAAGTTTGCACGATGGGTCGTTCAGCAGAAAGCATTCGCCCGTCCCTCTTGACTCCAGAGAACACAACTGGTTTGTCAAAGCAGCATCAGGCTCTTGGACCGACATCTACGCTCTCTTACGAGAGGACCCGAATCTCCTGAGCAAACGAGACTTCATATCCGGCTTCACCGTCGTCCACTGGATTGTAAAACATGGCGACCATCGCGTCCTGAACACGCTGTGGTACGGAGTCGACAAACTCGGGCTGACTTTAGACGTCAACGTGAAAACTTTGTGCGGCTACACGCCGCTTCACCTGGCGGCCATTCACGGCCACAAGAAACTCATTCGGCTCCTGGTGCAAAAGTTCAAAGCTGATGTGCGGATACGGGACAGCAGCGGGAAGAGGCCGTGGCAGTACTTGAGCAAAGACGAACACCGGGACATCTTAGAGATTCTGGGTGCCCCACAGAAACGCATCAGCGGTTGTCCAGCAGTGCCAGAAAACCTCAGCGCAAGATCTGCCACCACAAAGGTGAACGTCAAAAGACACACGTCTATTGCAGCACTGTTCAAACACAAGTCTCAACTGATGGTCAAGTCTAGCCCAGAAACTTTTTAGGGGCTAGATTGTTGTAAGGGACTTAAACACTTGCTCATAATGGTGGCACTTTTTTTTTTTGCTGGTGTAAAAACACTGTCACTTCTTCTTTTTTTATGATTAAAAATATGACAACTTGCATTGAATGGTACAATCTTTTTCTGTTTTGTTCTTGGTTTGTAACTTTATATGTCCAAAACTTGAGTGTTTTCTATGAATGTCATTTATATATTGGTGTTTTGAAACTCCCTTATGAGGCTGATATTAAATACCTCTCTTATAATATGAAAGCATTATGTTAAGGTAAGTTGACTCAAATAAAACTTTATTTGACTGTCATTATTTACTCACCCCCATGTCTTTCCAAACCGCTTTGACTTTCTTCTGTGGAAATCAAAAGAAGAGATTTTTTTTGCCAATGCAAAGAAAGTCAATGGGATCCAGTGTTGTTTTGGACTCCACTGACTTTCGTTCTAAGGAAAAAAAGTAGTTTTTGAAAATATATTTGTTCCACAGAAACTAGAAAGCCATTAAGGTTTGGAACGACATGAATGTGAGTATAGAATTATAATTTTTGAGTGGACTATCCCTTTAATAATTCTTGTCTCACTGTTTTGCTTCATACTAATACAAACTGGATTCCCACTCATGTTGTTTCAGACTGAGGATCATCTAAATATGTTTCTGCTCATAACAAGTTCTTCATTTCCTCCTCAGGGACAAATTTGCTTCAGTGCTCTGCAATTGTTTTTACCCTGAAGCTCTGCAGGCATTGGAAGCGGTTTGTGCCCCTCGGTGCTTAATCTAGGAAACTATGCAGTTCAGATATGTCCCATTTCAAACTCATTTAGTTTACTCTCTTGATTTTTGTGTTGGGATATTGCAGTTTGGTGTCTTTCTTCCATGATCTCACGTTGAGTTGCACACACACGTTCTAGCACTGCATGTGTCCATGCTGAAAACCACAGATAAGCTCTTCGCTGGTTTAATATTTAACTCACTTTTCCTCCTTATCTTAAAACGTTGCATGAGAGATAAAAGAAAAACCTCTAAATTCCAACTCATTTGGAAGAACATTCCAGTCATAACTCGCAGACCTCCTTGAGTGTTACTTGAGCAGCAACCGGTTGAGTTTTCTCTCTGACTTTTCTCTCTTTTTCGTTTTCCCGAGTCATTTTGTGGAGCAAGTTAATGTTCATGTTGGAGTTCTAAAGGCTTGATGATTTGCATGCTGAGCTAAACCTGTTTTTTCCCCTAACCAACCGAACCCCCCCGCGCCAAAATTCCCCTTCGGCACCCCCCGGACCCCCCTCCCTTACGCCCCCTCCTTTTTCCTTCTTCTTTTATCTCTCCCCATCACTTTATTTCTTCCATAGAAACATCACTGAGCGATCTATGTCTATGCAGTTTTGTGTTCCCTGACATGTTTGGACTTGTCACAGGGAGTGTTGGCTGTGAGTCTTTACATAATATTTACTCGTTATGATGCACCTTTATGTTCCAGCTTTATTATTTTGAATAAAACACAGACTTTGACCATTGTAAAACCGTCTTGAGCTTTGATTCAACAGCATGTGTGTTGAGATGCATTAATATACAGGGCAATCGAATTGTTTGACCTTGAAATCAAGCAAATCTTTCCCAGCATTTTCATTTCATTTTTATATATATATTTTTAAATATTTTAAATATGAGAAAAACAAACAAACACTAAACTTGGTTGAGGTATTCGTCTGAAACCTATTTGGCAAAATACAGCTGCAGGTTTTATTTTATATGCAAAACAACAACAACATAATCCGTTATTAATATTTCATTGGTTTTCTCGTTTTTGCATGCGTTTATAATTTCTTTGTAAGACAGCCTGGCCAAAACATTGTGTTTTGCACAATTTTGCATGTTTCATTGCGTTATAAAACAATTGACTCCAAGCACAATATGCTTAGAAAATCTTTAACAATTTTTTTTATAATATTTGAATAAAAAGTGAAGATGTCAATTTTCTGAGGCCGGACATCACATTTGGCAACTGAACCGTCTGCTGTTTAAATGATTCACATTGTTTGCGCAGCCCTGATAAAGTAGCGCATATCATTATGGTTTAGCCATTACACTGATTGGTGATCTGGTTACCATTACATTGTTTGTTTGGCAGTTTCTTTTCACTCACTAGTTTCCTGTTGCAGAACTGACCATATTATGGCTGGTATCAAGTGACCCGATTCTCTCTAAAGGGATCATGTCATGAATAAAGGTGAATATAACAGGACTCCAACACTTTACGACCAGTTGACCAATTTCCAGCACTTTCCAGGCATTTGTGATCAAATTTTTTTTGTGAAAAAAAAAGAGTCTTAAGTACACCTAGAAACAATTTCTCTTCCTGCCCTTTCTACTTGGTTGAGCAACTGGTTTCGTGCAAATGCAAAACATTCAGAACATCATAAGAGCTTTATTTATGCTGCATAACTTTCAGTTTGCACAAAGTGCATCTGAGGTGAAGATTTCAGATGTGTAGCATATTTGTCGAGCAGTGAAATCTGAATTTGAAAGATGGCATATGAATACAAGTACACCAGTCATTAAATATAAAGTACTTTTGTTTTACGTGAGGATACAGGAACTTGCACACACAGAAATGAAACCTGTTAAAGCTGCAGTAAGCGATTTCTGAGAAACGCACCAATTTTCTGAATATTTGTTTTGTTTACTGAAAAAAAAAAGAAGTAGTGTTTGTGCATTATCCTGGCTGTGTAAATAGGAGGAAAACAAAGTGGATCGGGCCAATCCACAGAGCACCGAAACACTTTTTGTAGTTTACATGGAGATTATAACGGTATTATTTTTAAAAAATGTTGAAAAAGTTGCATGTCAGGCCCCCAAAATCCTGTTACCGGGTAAATCAACGGCCAAAACGCAGAAGTTTTCCGTTTGTAGTTGAAAATGGTGTCGTGATAACGGCCCCTCAGTTTAACAGGTGAAATATATAGTTGAAAAAACAACAACATCAATACTTACGGGAGATGAGTTTCAATGACAGGACTTGATCAATCATAAAACGTTTTTATTTTATTTTTATAACAGTTAAATGACAAATATGAAAATGGCAAATAATGCAACACCAAGACAATGAGGTTGTATTTAAAAAATAGATTTATTTTGCCTTCCAATTGTGCTCTTTTTTGCCTTTAAACAGTGTAAAGCATGGCTGAACCTTCTCTTCAGATTAGGCCCATCAAAAAAACAACCAAAAACAGAAACAATTGCATGTGTATCAGATCACAACAGCTCTTATACAAGAACAGTCCAATACAAACACTTCCATTACGAGCATCTACAGTTTGCTGCTATTGCGGTCTATGTGTTAGATACGCTGTACGGGGTATGATACTTCGTGAATTAAGATTATCCAAATAAAAACAGCCACAATTTAAAATAAAATAAAATAAAATATATTATTGGCAAAATAAGTTGGGCATGTGCATTGCGATCAAACCAGGAAATATATAAAACCCTGCATGCAGCCGAGTTGTGAATAATATTTATTCAACATCAGGTTTAACAGACTTTTCGCTATTGAAAGCAAGTACTGATATTGTGTTCAAGTGCCAGTGAACATATTATTATTGTTTCTGGTAGTAATTGTCATGATTTAGATATAATAGCACCTCTTAAAGCTGACCACAAATGCCCAAAAGCCACACAAACACCCTCACTAGTAATATGCTTACAAAAATACATCATCTATGCTGTTTTTAAACCTTCTACATTTTAAAATCACGAGGGCATTGCTCAGAGTATGTACAGCGGCGTACAGAGTACAAAATTGTTTCTAAACGTAAAATCATAAATATTTAGCTGTCGCATTTATTGACAACAGGAATTTCAAAGCGTAGACAGTAAGTGTGTGTGTGTGTGTGTGTTCGATAGTTTCTTCTTTTTGTGACATCATAGTGGTTCATCTGTTCCAAAGTGCTCAGAAGTTACAGGGCTGGAAATCATTCGTGTTTTGGCCAATCACAATGATGCCATTGAATTAGCATTGTGCTGTGCCTTGTGCTTCAGTGTTGTGCTATATGCTAAGTATGTAGTGTAATGCACTGTGCATTTATTAAGTGGTGCAGTGTAGATGATGTCTAGAGGGCAAAACCCGCAGTTATGCTCTTCCAAACTTTGCGTTCATGTGCAATGGCACATTGGGAAAACGTCTGTGGTGCGACTCCGTCATCATTTCCTTCATTTAAGGCACTTGTTTGTGCGCACTGCTCATCGTCAGTGTCATTGATTCATATTCCTCCTCAGCTGTGAGTGGCATCAGTCTATGATGGGCGGAGTCAGAGTGAGGTCACAGTGGTGGGGCGTGTCAGGTGGGTGGAGTTAAAACAAGGCTGTGTTTGGGGGGCGGAGTCAGTGTTCTTTGGGTGGTGCTCAGGGGGCAGGGTCTCCTCCAGCCTCCTCACCTGCTCCTCCCCCTGGCGTATGAGCTCGTCCAGGTGGCGCTGGCGTATCAGCAGGGCGGGTTTGATGCGGATGTAACGCTGGTAGTCGTGCAGCTGTGGGCGGCTCAGGTAACCGGACAGAATGTCCTGAACCACTCGCTCGCGCCGGTCCAGGTTTTCCTTCAGCTCTCGAGCGTCTTCCTGTTGACTGCTCAACTGTTTCCTCTTCAGCTGTGAAAACCCTCTATAGACCTCACGTAGCTCCGCCCCTTTTCAGCGCTGCGCTCGTTGTGTTCTGTCTTCCTGTTTGTATTTCTACGGCATGAAGGTAAGATCTTACGGATTTATAAATGAACCGCTTGTTTTAAAAACGTCCCGGTTTACTGACATCTGTTATGACATCCGCTTCAAACATGGTGACTTTCATTAACTCTACAACAAGTAAAATCCACTTCACCAGCTAAAGCGATGCCGCAAAAACTTAAGTTCAAAAACAAAATACTAAAGATGGCTGCACGATTGTTTCTCTGGCGCGTAAGGTCTTATTGACTGAACACATAATACGCATGACATCACTGTTTTCACAAATTAGTGTTTTTGTTGTTTACGCAGAGACGATAACATTTTCAAAACTTGCACTCTAAACTTGTTTTCAAAAGTTTGCGTTTTCAGGCCCCCAAAACGCTGTTGTTGTGTAAACGAGCGGCCAAAACACATAAAAAGTTTTCCATTTTTATCTGAAAATGGTTTCGTGTAAACGGCCCTCCGACTGTTGTATGTTTCGGTCAATGGGAAGATGACATACACTTTCTAAAAAGTATTTTTGGCTAATTCTTTAATAATCATACATGTAGCCTCAATTATTTGAAAGGCTACATGGAATATTTGTACTTACACTACCTTTCAAAAGTGGGTCAGTAAGATTTAAAATAAATAAATTCAACTTATATCAGCGAGGATGCATTAAATTGATCAAAAGTGACAGTGAAGACATTTATTATGTTTATAATGAACTTTCTATTCATCAAAGAAGAATGAAACAAATTAATCACGGTTTTCACAAAAATATTAAGCAGCACAACTGTTTTCAACATTGATAATAATGATTAGAAATGTTTCTTGAGCAGCAAATCATCATATTAGAATGATTTCTGAAGGATCATGTGACACTGAATCATTACTCCAGACTTCAATCTTTGATCAAAGGAATAAATTACATTTTAAAATATATCACCATAAAAAACTGTTATTTTAAATTGTAATGATATTTCACAATATTACAGTATTTTTGTTCAAATAAATGCAGCTCTGTTGAGCAGAAGAGATTCTTTCAAACACAATAAGACATCTTACAGACCCAAACCTTTAAACAGCAGTGTATATAAATGTATTTATCACCACAGGACCATTTCAAATAAACTAGTGTTAGTGAGTAAACTACAGCATGTGATGCAGTTGAGTCACATTAATAATGTTGTTTTCTTTTCAAATGACCACTAATTGTTGTTTTGCACTTGTTTATTTAAAGCAGAATAAACTGCTTGTTTATTTAAAGCAGAATAGGTTAAAGTTGCTCTGCAGGGCAATAGATGTGTCAGGCTGATTTGTTAGAAACCGGATCCATGTTACTTTTGAAATGTTTGATGATTTTCAAAAGCCTGATCAGCACAAATAGTTTTGCAAACCTGTACTGCAAGATAATGGTTACTGTACCTTTAAGACTTGTATGTAAATTCATCTTTGCATATGAAATGAGAAATAATGAATAATCATTATTGCTCATCTCATATGCAAACATAACGTTTACATAGAAGTCTAAATGTGCAGTAGCAAAAATGTTTCAGAAAGATGAATCAAAATTACCATGTTAAATAAAATAAAATTGATTTTGCTGCAATATTATAATAATTGTATTCATATAATAAAATATAATATTAGGTTACACTTTAATTTAAGGTGACGTAGTTACATTGTACTTCCTCAAATAAGTACAGAGTAATATTAATTAACATGTACTTACTATAGAGTTAAGGTTTGGGGTTACACTTTATTTTAAGGTGTCATTGTTACAGTGTAATTATATATTTAAGTACTGAGTAATATTAATTAACTACATGTATTTACTATAGGGTTTGGGTAGGATTAGGATTTGGTTGAGGGTTAGTTGCATGTAATTATGCATAGTTTACTGTTATTACTATGGTAAGTACATGTAAC
>FLSR01004867.1:22332334-22344452 GCA_900092035.1 Leuciscus waleckii
TATATATGTTTTTATTGTAGGGGTTTCCTCACCATAACCTTTATTTTTGCCTCTTTTTATTTTTAATCAACAGGTAATCAACACCAGGCTACAAATGCTGATTGAGCTTGTATTGAACCCAGATTATTCCTTTAAATGAGTCTAGCGTAATGTTTAAATGTGATGGAGTCAAGAAGGACATGTTCATTTGTAGTTTTTGGAACAACATTCCTATCAAACTCTAACCTACATTGAAAAATCATGAGGGATATGATTGGCTAATAAAAATAAACGTGTTCAAGGCTTTAACTCTAGCTTTTCACCAAACCATATCCCTAAAATCTGATTGGTTTATGTAAATGTTGTTCCAAGACCAACAAGGAGAATGTCTTTACCTGATGGGCTGTAATGGTCCTGGATGCTCGAAAGCTTCCGTCAGACCCACATCCTCCTCAATTTGGGGTGTGAGAGGCGGAGGAGGCGGGAAGTCCTCTGTAAGCTCGGTCTCTCTGATGGGCAGTGGTGGTGGAGGAGAAGGTGGCGTAAGGGCTAAAAACACTTCATCATCATCTTGCAACACGGCTATACTCTGAACATCTTGAAGATTAGACTCTGAGATTCGAAGAGACAGGAGTGGCTTTGTTGGGGAGTCTGGGCTCTTGGGAAGGGAGGGCGGCTTTGAATCGGATGGCCGTGTAAGTTGTGACCCCGTGACCTCTGTGTGTGGAGGTGATGGAGTGGACACCGGACACGGGAAGTCCTTCAGGGTGTCGTCAGAAGTGCTGGTGTCGCTGGAGTCTTGCCGCACCATTCCCAGTGCTCCGGACGGACTTTGCGGCCCAGTTTCTGGAAAAGCAATAGAGTCCAGGTTGGGCTGACACAGACTGTTTTCGTTATGCCAGTCGAGGCTGGTGGAAGTGTCTGGTGAGGTGAAAGGGCAAGGAAGTCCCACAGACGCAGCTAGACCAGAAGCGCTTATCGCTCTAGGCCGGTCTGAATGTCTCTGACGCTCTCGCCGCAACACAGGCGGGTTTTGCTGGACAGGACCCTGGTTTAGCTGGTAACTCCTCTCCATACGTGCTGAACATAACGGCTGTTTGTGTCCCGTGTTCACCAACACCCTATTAAAACAAATGCATATGAAATATAAACGTCCTGCAGCATCAATTTGTGCTTGTCAGTATTTCCAATACCTGTCATTTTTAAAGTAAATTAATGCAAATAATTTGTCCTTTAATGCCTGGTGGGAATTCTTATGGCTCAAAACAAACTCAAAAATAGCTGCAGTGGGATTCCTGTCACTGGCACTGACCAATTAAGGGTTGGTCCTTAAGTTAAGACCTTTTAAGGTTAAATATTTCCATAAAACTGTTTCAGTTTTGAACTTGCAAAGAAATATTCTTGCTTCTTGCTCTTTAAAGGACTGATCTACTTAATTCTTCTACACAAAAAAAACCCCCTTATTATTCTTATCCAGTTTGGATAAGTTCAACAATTTATTTTATATGTATTTATGTGTCTCACCGCATACAGAACTCAAGAGGCTCTATTTGTAAGTTTTCATGTATATATTTATACACACAAACCTGTTTTCAGAGGATTCCTTGGAGGAAACTCTAAACATCTGAAGGTCTCTGGCAAAGAAGTCCTAGACAAAAAGAGAACAAAAGAACAAATAATGTTTTATTTGAGCAGGTGATGTATTGTCACCCTCTCTGATAGAGGTGTAAAAAAAGAGGGAAATTTTTAAACCTTCATACACCAGAACCAAGAAGTAAATCATTATTTTATGGTTACCACAAGTTTAGAGAATGTTGGGACTTTCTTGTTAATTTTAAACCCAAGCGCATGCCATGGCTACTGATAAACGAAGATCTACTAATAAAAAAAGAGACACGGCATGACAACATCCTCATAGCTGGACTATGTCGTATTTAATTAGCGTACTGTGAACAGATGCATAGACCGTGACCTGAATGGTGTGCTTGATTCTGACGATTAAGTCATGGCCAGAATGTTTAACTTTATGTTAAACCACAATATTAGTAAGTAGCAAAGTCATCATGCTGGTATTTTATCTACTGGCCTGAAACCATTTCCAATTTAGGAATTCGTGAATAGTCTGGGATTTCACAGGATAGTTGTGCATCTACTGTACACGGTCATCATCATACCAGAACCATTATTGTTTACATAAAGGATAATTATTCCCTTACATAAATGGCCTTCTTAACCATTCCAAATATTTTAAACCCAAAACCATGACGAGTTGTCCATTCTCCAACTCCTCCCCTCTGGCACAGAAGGAGTGCAGTTATCTGTTTCGCATCTGTCAGATATCTGACTACATCCCAGGCTCTGTGGCACCAAACAGGAAGTGAGGAGCACTGGCCTCTTCCTGTGGAGCACCAGGAGTGGGTACAAAAATCAATATCTGCCCATCTCTAGGAAAGGAACTGCTCCTTTGCCCTACAACAGACCACCAAGTACCATAATTGGTTGAAAACTTGTGCACTGATTATCACTGAACACAAGATCAACTGTTAGAATTTTCTTAAAGAAAATCTTCTTCAACCAAAAATGAAAGTCATCCTTTACTAATCGGGTGGGAAGAAATTATTTTTATAGTTTCGTTGAGACTGGGTGTGAAGACTGCTCTAAGAAGAACTGATTCTCTTCAATTCGTTTTTTTTTCTTAGCAAAATGCTAGGGGAAATCTGAGTGAGTAATTGGTTTTAACTATTCAATAGGAGAGTTAAAATAAGCAAATCTGCTCTGCCATGAACACTGTTACTTTTTAACTTTATGTGATATGAAGTCATGTCACTTCAATTATCTAACCAATAAAACAGTCAAGTTCGTCTGGCCTGTTTGCCTCCAAATAAATGATTGTTACCTGACTAAAGTTTTCCACTGGAGATGACTTGGAGCGGAAGTGCTGAGGAACGGGACGTTCTTCACTATGGTCCAACAAATCCTCAGCTGAAGCTGACCTCCCTGAGCTTCTAGCTGTTGTGGCTCTCTCAAAAATGGCCTCCAGGTGCTGTGGAAGGGTATTTCCGGTCAGGGTTGGACCTGGTTTATGAGATTCAGAATTTGTGCCTTGTGACTGATGGGCAAAAAACTCAGGCCGTGTGTGGTTTTGGGTGCCCCTGATAGGGTAAAAGGAGCTTTGCATTCCTGCTGGAAGGGTGGAGGCTTTCTGTATACCACCAGAGAGGCCATCGTGTCCCGGCTCTTGCAAAGAGGACATACTTGGGGTAGAGTTGAGGCTCCGCAAGTCAGCAGAAGAGGAAGGGCTGTAGATAAGCACTATGTGGGCGGTTTGGACGTCCATCTATTCTTCTACCCGTTTTGCGCTCCATGTACTCAACTAAGGCATCTTGCTGCATTTGCTTCAAATCAGGCCTGGAGGAGAAAAATCTTGAGTCGACGTTACGATTCGCCACCTGCTCAAACATCCTGCGTCGGTCTGCAACACTTGTCTCGCTCGCCAGAAACTGCTGTTGAGCATTCCTCTCAGCCTGACTGATTTCCTGAGGCAACACTCCAACTTCATGCATATTTTCAGGCTCGGAATATGATCGTTTCTTTTGGTCCATCGTGAAACGTTTGCGTCCACAGATCCGTATAACTGCAGGTCCAACAGCCGGGACACTAGGGAGTTCAGGAGGAGTGGTTGGTGCTTCAACAGGAACGACATGGCGTTCCTTTGGAGTGTGTGGGGAGGTTGTAGCTGGTTTGGGACTTGTACTTGGTCCTTTTCGTTCTAGGGACATGTGTTTGGCTGGCACTGGTGGAGGGATAACATTAAGGTCCCGTCTTCTAAAGGAAGTTGACCTGAGAACCTTAGACTGGGCATCTTTAATGCTGTCTCTATATGCTCTGTTAAAATATGTGTCTTGGATGGTGCCCAAGATGTCATGATTGTCACCTTTCCCGTGGACGTCTTTACCATTCCCCTCACCAAGCTGAAAGGTGCTCTTACTCCTTTGAAGAAAGGTCTTGTTGGTGACAACAGCTTCTTTTTGCTGGTGATGTTGGACATGATCACTACTCCCACGTCTCGTTTGGATATCCTGCTGCACTTCCATGCGTCCATCATAGCTTGCCATCCTAGAAGTACTCTGAGATCTCCCATGAGGGATTGAGCTGTTGCTTCTCTCCAACATGTTGTGCATGTCCTCCACACCAGAGAAGGAGCTCTTGGCACTGGAAGGTCTTGATGTTTGGCTCAGACGAGCCATAGAACCATGGTGGGAGAGGCTGCTATGACTGCGAGGTTTGACTTGATGTCTCTCAAAATGACTTACTTTCTCAGACAGACATACTACGCTCACTCTGGTTACTGCATTGGCTAGCAGTACTCTCGGGACTGACGCTTCTTTGAACCTCAGCAAGTGCATTCTCCAGTCTGGTCAGAGGGTGATCACAGTCTTGACCTCTCTGCTGAAGAGCACTAGAGTCACTGTAGTGCCTTGAAGGTTTGACTAGGTGGTCACTTCCTTGAGTTTGGATGAAGTTTCCTCTGTAAGTTTGAGCAACTTGACCAAGTGCAACTTTCCCAGAGTAAAGTGAGTCTGGATGGATGTTTTGCTCATTGCATTTATTTTGTTCTTCATCTCGAGGTGGCCTGTAGTTGTCATAAACTTCCATTCCAAGTGAAAGCCTTGGCCTCTCTCCTCTTGGTTGCACAGGGGTGTAAGGGTCCCTCCTCTCCTGGGGTACATATGGTGTTTGTGACTTCTGCACTTGTGGTTGCAAATGAGGCCGATAAAAACCAGGTTTGAATTGTGTGTCATTTTGCACTTTATCAGAGAGCTTAGGTTGTGCCGAAACATTGGTTTGGACAGGGTTTGGGTTGGGAGCATTGCTTTGGTATCCGTTTTCAAGGGTGACCCTATCCTCTTTAACTGGTCCACCTAAGTGGTCACAGTGATTGTTTTGCTTGCTCTCCTTGGCCAGTGCTGGGTAGACACTACCAGAATTAGGGTTGCTGGTTGGGATTTGTGCAAAATGAGGCTCGGGTGGTGGAACAGGGTAGATGCTGGTGGGTAACATGAGGCGACCGGGTTGTGCAGCCTGAGGACAACCCTGTTTGGGTTTGGTGGTGGGGCTACTTTCAGGGCTTTTTTCAATCACCGTGTGCAACTGACCTTCAGCTCCAAACGAGGACTTTCCTGTTGCTACAGAACCACTTGAGTGATGCCAAGAACCCTTGTTAAGTGCCCGCTGTGACCGAGCTTGCTCAAGACTCGACCAAGAGTTGGGACGCTCGTGATTGCGAAATGCTAGATAGCTGTCGCTGCGTAATGGAGGAGCTGGCGCCCCCTTTAGGTCTCAAGGAGTGCCGGTTGTGAGCTGGATCCCAGACTGTCCCAACACTGTGGCGTTGTGAGCTGGTGGTGCTTCCACTACTCCCACTGCTTCCACTACTACTGCTACCGCGATGACAGATCATGCCCGGGACATTCCCACTTCTAGACTGTGCTCTGCTGTCATTGGATCTTAATAATGCTGCAGAGGTAATCTCATGCTCTTCAGACACACCCTGTTGGGGGTCGTACACAGTGCGTATGTAGCGTATATCGGCCTGCTGCATCCCTTCTCTCTGTGGAACGTTCTCCATGGAATATGACCTCTCTTTGTTAAACGATGGTGCCGCTGCAAGGTACTCTGGGATACTAGAGCTGGTCGAGAAGGAACTGTATGCAGAATCCCGCTTGCTGTGCAGGTGATCGATGCTGCTGGAGGATTTGGATGATGATAGTTGATAGCAGGAGCTGTAGGCTGGGTGAGTGTGGTCTAGGCTCTCCATGCTGCCCCGGGAACTGTACTGATCTGGGCTCTTCCTAAGGAATCCCGTCTCAAATCCTGATAGGTCTGTAGTGGAAGCACTGCAAGAAAAAGAAAAAAACATGAGTAATATACTATGAACTGACATTGATAAAAAATATAAATATATATATAAACACATACACACAGACCTGAGTTATTTAAGATCATTATATATGCATAGATGAAATGAAAAACCTCACCGACCCAAAATAACTTGAGTCAGCAGTTTTTACTGTAAAATCTATTAAATTAATCATTGGCATAAGACAATGGACAAAATGCAATGATATACTGAAGTAATTCTGTTTATTTTACTGCGGTGGGAAAAAAAGATAAGAATATGCCTAAGATCAATAGTATTGTTTTACTGGGGTAATATATCGGAAGATTGAGAAACTATTGTGGTTGTCGGTCTGAGCTAAATTAGTAGCTGTTACAAACTTGGATAGACATCAAGGACATCGATTCACTGATCTTTATGAAATAAGAATGAGCTCACAGTCACAATTTGAGTTCGCTATGCTGTGCTAAATTATTTACCAGAAAGTATAAAGATTGTCTCTGATAAGAATAACTGTCAAAATGCATTTGATGTCTGGACCGTTTACAACATATCTGGTATTGATTAAACCATGAAATCCATAGTTGTCATGAATTTGCCCTGAGATTTAATTTACTCAAACTTCCTGTTCACTTTTCCCTGGTAATGTGAGAATAATGTGACAAATATACACTGTTTGATCTGTTACCAAACTTATCCACTGTGGGAATCTGCTACGTAAAGGTTGGGATCATGGCGGTGTGTCTGTGTGTGTGTGTGTGTGTGTGAGAGACAGTGATGCCCTGGGTATGTGCCCTTGTATGGGTATGTGATTGCCGGACTCTGAAAGCTGGCATCAGACAGCTGGTATTTCTGCTGGCATAATTACATGATGTCACTGACCCATTGTCAACAGCTCAGCAGTCACCCCTCTAAGAACTAGATCAACCAATCACAGGTCAGTCCATCAAACAATGACACCAGGTCTCAGAATGTGGAATGCTATTGGTGTAGCCCACGGTGACCATCGCCATGGGAACCTTTGGAGGGTTGTTGAGGGAGTGTCATCCCAAAGAATTTTTTTATTTTTATTAGATTGTGCGTCAATGCTTTTCTTTCTGGTCCTCTTCAAACACTCTAAATGTTTTTCTTTCAGTGTCATCACTGATGGCCCTTGAACGTTCTGGTCTAAATACAGTGATAATGACCCAGATAACAAGCAAACAAGGTTTTTGAATGTTTGGGCAACTACATAAAATATATCCTCTGCTTATGCTATGATTGTACACAACAAGAAACCACCAACAGAAAGACAACAGAGCCATGTCTGACCAAAATAATCAACTTTTATAGCTACTAACGGTCATGCTTATGGACTTTTTAAGCCGCTAATATATGCATATGTATCCATATGCCACTTAAATAACACCCTCAAGAGCTAATAATTTAAAATTGAAAGCTGATCATTTTTAAATATTTAAGTGTGTGTGTGTGTGGCATGCTGATAACTGCATCAAGAGGTTGCAACTTTCAGGAAATACCTCATGAAGCCAAATCAGGTGCTGCAACCCAAACTAAGCACACATATTATCCTCTCTCTTTGAATAAATAACTTCATTGTGGATTATTGCTAAGCTGTGTTGGCCGATCCTTCAGTTGCATAGCTGGGAACTGTTAAAATGTCATCTTCACTACTGTATCTCAAGTCAAATCTGATATGCTATCCATGTGAAACAGAGAAACAACTGATGAAGAAAAACAATTAGGGCTTAAAGTACGTTTCCCTGCTGTTATTTTCTTCGTCCTTAAACAGAAAAGGTTAGAAGCACTAGGTGTGTTTGTGTGTGAGTTGCACTGACCTGGAGTGGTAGTTCTGGTGCCAGGGGGGTCCCACACCACCCTGGGTGACTTGCATCATGCTGTCTGGGTCCTGAGGGCCCTCGCCCAGCTTCGTAGAATGCCAGGAATGAGGTCGAGATCCAGGCTCACTCCGTCTGGGAAAAAGACATTCAACGAAATGTAAAAAGCCATGCATTTTTTTTTTTTGCAGAATGCAACTCAAATACATGAAGTAAATAAAAGTGTAAACACAGCATGCTATAACGAAAACAGTTCGAATTAAAAATAAATAAAATAAAGTACAAAAACAAAAGTCGGAAATAGTTCAGTGAAAAGTCAAAGTAGTTTAATGTAAGCATAGAGCATGTATTGTCTGGTGTAGTCAAGGCCACTGAGGATAAAGGATCAAAACATCCCTGAAGAATGTGGCACTGCATTATAACCAGAATCTCACTGTGTAAACATCAGTAAATAGATACTTCCTAATCTAGCCACTGACAAATTGAGCTCAAGCGATATTTGGACTAAGAATTTAATTTCTTATTTTATGTTACAAATATTTATGTATAATAAACATTTATTCCTAAGAATGAGAAATAAAATTCTGGGAAGTTGGAAGTAGATTTCTATTTCTGGTTTTGGCACAGTGTGCTGAAGTATGTTTTCGAAACATGACAAGAATGCGGCATTTTTAAAACAAAAACATTTTTGGTTTCAAACGGCGTGGAACATAATGAATGTTTTTCACATAACGATCAGCAGACTGTGCCTACTGCTGCTCCAGACATTTGAACACACACACACACACACACACACACACACACACACACA
Source organism: Leuciscus waleckii (assembly GCA_900092035.1). Lineage (NCBI taxonomy): Eukaryota > Metazoa > Chordata > Actinopteri > Cypriniformes > Leuciscidae > Leuciscus > Leuciscus waleckii. The sequence continues at coordinate 22,340,862 of FLSR01004867.1, forward strand.
CACACACACTTTTTGAAATAGTTGCTGTGTAATGAGTAATCAATCATATACAGATTGTGGATTCCTGCCATGCATTACCTGCTCGACAGGAGCTTATTCATAAACATTGCAATTATAATAACAGGGTCATCATCATTAACTAAAATTACAAAAAAAAAATGCGTCAATTGAAAAAGAGATTATGAATATTAGATGAAAAACTCTAACTAAACAAAAACTAGAAACATTGCCTTGGCAGCTAACAGAAATACGTTTAGGTAGAAGCACTAAAAGTACTAATTGGAAATAAAAAAAAAATATATAAATAAAATAAATCAAACCTAAATAATAATTCTATAATAATAATAATAATAATAATAATAATAATATTATTATTATTATAATACAAATAATCCTACTCAGGGCCATGCAATTTTTGTCCATATAATGAAAATCGAAATCATTTTATTGACAAAAAATACAGACATTTTCCAAAATATCTTCTTTTGATGGTCACAAAAGAAAGAAAATCATACAGTTTTGGGGTTAATAAATCATGACAGGATTTTTAATTCTGCTTAAAATATCCCTTTATCTCGGAACGTTTAGAAAGCAAGTAGTAACCTTAAACCATGTCAAAGGCCTTCCTCAAACCAGTAGGAGACAGTAGGTTACCAGCCAGCCAGTCCTTAAATCATTACCTGCCCTGCAATCCACAACCTGTTATTCCCTTGCTATCCTCCCTTACTGAACACTTAGCAATTACCTTGCAGTAAGTCTCAGCACTTTCGAGATGAGTCCCGTGGCCAGGCCGTTGACGCTGGTCTCGGACGGTGTCTTACACAGCGCCCCGTCCGATCGCCCAAGATTTGATTTCTGCTTCCTCCGCAGCTTTTTGCGGTAAAAGGCCCCGAGCAGCTCCATGGCGTCCTTCGCAGTCTCCCGATAAACTGAGATTAAACCGACCGGCGGTTGGCGGGTTAGGGGGGTTGGTGGGGCGCAGCTTGACGACGCAAAGATCGTTAAAATGTAATTAAGCGTCATTAAAAATGACACGATAAGAGCTAGAATAAACATCCTGCCCTCGGCAGCACTGGGGACCCCGCTCGGGACAAACGTATTTCAAAAACGAAGATAGAACGAGGACAAATGGGAGGAAAAAGCGTCCTTCATGAGATTGGATATTAAGTGTTGGAGTTGGATATAAGAAAGTCAGAAAATAGTAATATAACGCAACACGTAGACAGCTGGGAGCAAATGTGAACATATGATAGCATGCGTTCACAACATCAAACAAAGACGGCTCTTTGTGTGCATCTTCCTCTCTTCCTTTCTTTTTCTCCCTCTTCGTCATCATGATCATCCACGTGATCCCAGACAAGTCAACAAGCCCATCAGTGCCCAGAGGGCATTATGGGAACAGGAAGGCCACAGTTAGGGTGTGTCGCAGGGTTGACGAGGACAAATGGGAGGAAAAAGCGTCCTTCATGAGATTGGATATTAAGTGTTGGAGTTGGATTTAAGAAAGTCAGAAAATAGTAATATAACGCAACACGTAGACAGCTGGGAGCAAATGTGAACATATGATAGCATGCGTTCACAACATCAAACAAAGACGGCTCTTTGTGTGCATCTTCCTCTCTTCCTTTCTTTTTCTCCCTCTTCGTCATCATGATCATCCACGTGATCCCAGACAAGTCAACAAGCCCATCAGTGCCCAGAGGGCATTATGGGAACAGGAAGGCCACAGTTAGGGTGTGTCGCAGGGTTGCTTTCATGTGCTGGTGACAGCCATCTCCGGGCCTGCAGGGAATATGTGCAGGTGTAATAGCACAGGTGTCTTCACCTGTCCAAAAAATAAGGCCACTGGACGCGAGCAGCGCGTTGACATATTGCTCAGTTTTCGCTTGCGTGCACATCAGAAGAACCTGAGGTCTCTTTCACAAATACATCACAGAGTAATGACACCCGAGTACAATAACTGCGGATTTCTGTGGCTGCCATCGTTCCAGGAGAGTCCCTTCTCGCCACACTCTCACAGTAACCTGACTCTTAGGGAATCCAAAGGGTCTGACCCACAAAAACCCCCCAAAAAAACCATCTCTCTCGAGCCTTCTCGTCGCCTGCCCGGCTGGGCCAGACTGCAAAGGGTGTGTCCCGCTGCAGAAACCTTATCTGATCCCTGGGAACACGGCCCGTCAACTACAATAATCTGTTTGATCTGAGAGGAAACTGAAATTGGAGAGTTGGATTAGACTGGGATGGGGGTGTTTGTACGGCGGGGTTTGAAAGGAGAATGGAGATGGACGCTAAACACTGTCTGTCTGGTGTGGCTCTGATTGTTGCAATCATAGACCCTCTATGTGTGATGGAAATGGATATAGTTAGTGATAGAGCAGGTCACAGGCTGCATCCCAAATTGTTTCCTATTTAATACATTTTATAATGTAATTTAGCTGAATTTTCAGCATCATTACTCCAGTCTTTAGTGTCACATGATCCTTCAGAAATCATTCTAATATGCTGATTTGATGCTCAATCTGGTTATTATCAATGTTGAAAACAGTTGTGCTGCTTAATAGTTTTGTGGAAACTGTGATAATTTTTTTTCAGGATTCTTTAATGAATAGAAAGTTCAAAAGAACAGCATTTATTTTTAAATTTGGAACGTCTTTGTCACTTTTGATCAATTGAATGCATCCTTACTGAGTAATAATTACTTTTACTTACTGAGCCCAAACTTCTGAACAGTTCTGAACATAGTGTTTGCACTTGCATGTGTTTGCAACATACACTGTAAAAAATTGCGAAGTATTTACAGGATTAAAGAGTATTATTTTAGAATAAATTACTGTAGTCAGAAAGTTACAGTGAAATTAATGCATGCTGGGTAATTTTCTTACAAATTACTGTTAATCAACAGAAGAATGATGCTGACATCACAGTTATTTACTGCTCTTGTTTTACTGTGAATTCACATTATAAAGTTGTCTTTAACCATGCCACTGTAAGAAATGATTTGTTTAGTACGTAATTGTTTTGAAGTCGCCATAATGGTGATCCGTGTTCCCTGTGTTTGGGATCTTGGACCTTGTATATTCATATTCTGATCTTTCTGATTAACTCTAAACCAACTTTGTTTGGCCTTTACATTTGGATGCCATCTCAGGACATAAGAGAAGTAACTCTTTTCTTATATCATCCATCAAGATGGAGAGAATAAAGAGAGGATCACGCTCAGACCCCACAGGAGACCCAATTACTATCAAGAACCTTCAAACCGAGTATAGTATAGTTCTTCAGATGAACACGGTTCATCGGAATGAAGACATCCAGGGGGAGATGGGTTATGTTATTAATGCGTGTCACTGTGGGATTATGGGAAATCCTACCTCTGAGTGTGCGAATAACATTGGAATGTTCACAATCCAGGAACATGGATAAAAAACACACATGACAGATGAACTGCAAGTGAACTAGAAATTATTAACGTCCAAAAAGAAGACCTGACTAAGATCCAATTACAGCATTATGGAGGATCCAAGCAAGTGAGAAAGTTAAGAGAGAGAATTTAGGATGCAGAGATTTGAATCGTTGCCCCAAGACACTTCA
>FLSR01004867.1:22345756-22361236 GCA_900092035.1 Leuciscus waleckii
TAGTCTGAAGTCTTTATCACTGGAGTCTGAGTCTAGTCTGAAGTCTTTATCACTGGAGTCTGAGTCTAGTCTGAAGTCTTTTATCACGAGTCCGAGTCGAGTCTCGAGTCATTTCATGCCTTACAACAAAAAAATTACAATTATAAACTCAAATATCCTATTATTTGTATTATATAGACAAAATATATCTTTCTATTATCTATTTTGTTTGGGAATCCTAAGATTTAAGGGATAATGTAAATCCAGATTGTTACTTTATAATCCATTACAATGTATAAAACAATCGTCCTGGCAACAAGACAAATAGGTAATTTCAATACAATCGCTAAGTGGACGCAAGATGGCGCCAGTTGCGGTTTGTATACAGTAGTTTGTTATATAGCGGCGTTGTTATTGACAATAGTCATTATCTGAAAATATCAAACCTCTGAATGTTTAAAGTCAATAGAAAACTGTACGCATGCTGATTGCGATGTGTTAAGATATGCGCTTTAAGTAATAAATGGATTAACATCCTTCTATCTCCTCTCTCTATAGAAATACATTAAGAGAGAGAAAAGCTGCGAAAAGATCGATAAAAGTAAAACATAGTGCTATAGAGAATGCGAATGTGACGTCACGCGTTTCACTCCGCGTTGCATTTCGGGAAGGCGCCACCATCTTGGCCATACACTATCCGTTGCCATGGTTACTTCAACAGTGAGACAGAAAGAAATAGCGGCAGAGAGAAAACAGCTTGATATGTGTTTGCATTTTGCGATACGGCTGTTTCTTGGGAATAAATGGAGAAGGAGGAAGCGAAAGGAAAGGGGCTCTATCGGGAGAGACTAAATTACAACAGCAGGCAGTGTTAATTAGAGAAACTAAATTAACTATTATGTTTAATGTTTATAATATGTATATTATGTATTTTAACAGTGTTGTTCTATAAAACCTTATGATTACTTGCTTTTGATATTTTATTTGAACCAATCATTATTGCCTCATTGTTATTATACATGTATTTTAAGTCAATTTAAGCCTTAAAGGCTTGGGTCCATTTCTATTACCCAAAAAAATTTTTTAAACGATTATTCAGATGAATCGATTAATTGACAAAATAAACGAATAATTACTTGATTACCAAAATAATCGACCAATTACTCGATTACCAAAATAATCGTTAGTTTCAGCAAGTGTCCAAGTAAATATTACTCATTACAATTTTTTTTCATTTTTTTTTTCATTTTTTTTTTTACCAAAATAAATATGAAAATATGGAATCAAATATTACTCATTACAAATTTTTTTTCCATTTTTTTCCTTTTTTTTTTTTACCAAAATAAATATGAAAATATGGAATTAAACTAAATTCAAACTATTAATAAAACACTGGTGCAGATGCAATCTGGCATGCCGAATACAAAGATATTTAACTTCACACCTGTTTTTGATGCGTAGTTTCACTCCTCCGCTGCATCTGTTGTCTCTTGAAGGACTGAGAGGACGCCGGTCAGAACAGCAAGGGCCTGGACAACACTCTCTACAAACACAAACAGAAGATTAGGTTAGAAATTCACTCTTTATAAAATCGCAGACAATTAAAGTGCTTGCATCGTGGAAAACAGAACAGCTTTTTTCCAAATAAAACAAAACATGATCAATTGTCCGTAACTAATCAAAACGTCCTGCTCAGTTCAGCCAGAACATCTTTAAACTTGTTCAAAGACTGTCATGATTATGACATCACAACCATGAGCTCATTAAGTTAAAAACCGGTCAAGACGCCTGCATCGTATGTGAATGCTCCCTAAGAAATGCATGCGATGGACATGACTAAACAGGGCTTGACTAGTTGAATGTGAAAATATGTAATTTTGCACATCCCTAGTCTAGACAGTATAAGCTCATTGGTTACTTTGTAGATGATGCGTGTCTGTATGTCTTTAGATGATGTATTTTTGGGATAGGAGAATCAATGTTATTAGTAAGAACTCATTTAAAAGTCCACGTGAGTGTATTGTGTGCACGTTTGGGATTGACTAAGTTCAAAAGCTGTGTTGTAGTGGCCGTATTTGACAAAGGAGGCACCGGCCGGTCCATTCACCACATGCTCACATGGATGTCATACACAGAGAGTTTCTATTAACCTGAAGGACAGGATATAGAGAAGCCTAGCCTACTGCACACTGCTCTGAAGTAAAAGCATTATACATACAATTCATATTAGTTTTATTTCATGTACATGTAAACGCATTTTTATTTATCATGATAGAGAGATATCATCTCCTTTCTTCTTCTTCTTATTATCACTAGCTATGTTTCTATCCACCTATTTTTATGCACATATCATATAAAAAAATGTGACAGATGGAAATGCCAAGATGCGCATAAAAAACGTATGCGCTTAATTGAGACGGACACATTTTTTATATGATAAGAAGAAATAAACATTTATCGAATAAATCCCTCGATGCACAACAAAAAACTCTATTATTTCGCCCTGTTCGGACGGGACTAGTTTAACTGATTGTGTGAATAGAGCAGCTTTGACATGAGCGTGAGAAAATGCTATCCCTTTAAAAGTGAACAGCATTCACATACCTGTTTTAAATGTTCTTTCTTTTTTAAAGCTTGATTTATCGCTCAGGGTGTGTTTGGCCCCGACTGCTGCAAGTATGCATTGGCTCGGAGTCGTTTCAGAAAACACATTCTAATTGTATCTCTATTAATCACTTCAAGTGGCCTGTGAAATGTACGGACATTTATTGGAGCGCCGAGTCTTGATATAACATCTCTGATCAACACATTAACAATCCATGATTTAGATCCCAGCGTCTGCATCTCTAAACTCCTCTGCTCAAAATGCCCCAGCATTCCTTGCATACCTGCCCCCTGGAGGACCTTAGTGATCACCATAGAGACGTGACCACCATGCAACTTCCTGTAAACCCACAATGCTGCTCAGAGATACACCTACGTTCAAAAGCCGCTCAAGGGTGCATAACAATTCGTCTGAACTTTCTATTCATCAAACAAATATGTAGGCGACCATACATAATCACATTTCAGGATGGGCTCTTTTGATTTTTGGAAAGTAAGGGTCAAATTTCTTCATGAGTCTTGATTTGCTAGATATCTTTTAAATAAATGGCTGTTTTGAACTTCATACAAAGGAAAAGTACTCTCACTGACCAGTGAAAACACGGAGGAGTTCAAATTCCACATGGCTGTTGTTGTCTGTGTGTGTGTGTGTGTGTGTGTGTGTGTGTGTGTAAATATTCCATGCCACCCACACGCTTGACCCTTTCCTCACAGATCTGACCTCTTCCCTTGTTTATATGCGTCTCGAGTGAAACGCACCCAACCACAACATCAATCAGCCACGCAATAATAAACGCTGAGTACAGCCGAACTCTTCGCAGAGCACAAGATGAACAAGCGCGTTACTGAACAGAGACGGTCGCTTAGAGGGGGTCGAAGAAGACCACCAGCGCTCGTCCCACCCTGATCTATCATAAGACTGGAAGATCGGAGGTACTTAAAAAGTCCCCAAAAAAACATTTTCGTATTGTTATTCGGGTGAAACTTGGAAACCGGTGACTTTTTCCACATTTTCTCCACTGATTTTTGTAGAGAACTACATGGAATTCTGCAGAATAGATTTAAACATGGTAAACGGAGGCAAAATGCAATGCTTATATTTATATCTGAACATTTTAGCAATTAAAATGCAATTGTAATGGGAATAGTCTGAGCATGTCCATCTTCTAGCCTTTCTCTTGCTGTGTTTACAGCAGCTTAAAAACAACGTAAAATCATAAAAACAATTCTCATTCCTACATGCCAGACAGTATTAACTTGTGCTTTTCGGAGTATCGTGCCGTACATTATGCAGTGTTTTTGCGTTCTCTCGTCTATGGACAATAAACCTCATGAATTTTGGATCTAGATGCAGGTGGAAAACACATCGTTCCAGACGAGTCAAACAAACGTGCACAGCAGTAATCTACCTTACGCTGCTCCAAACACAGTCATATGTTAATAAAAGCAACAGTCCGTAACCTTTTTTGTGTTCAAAATGTATATGATAAGAGAGCACATCATGAATCCATTTTCCAAACGGTGTTTTTGTCTTATCAATCAAGTACCATTTGAAAACATAGTTAGCTACACTATAAATAAACAGCTACTACAGCTAATAAAAAACAACACTCCTTAAAAAGGCACAATGCTGGAATTAAATGTTGGAATAAAATATTTAAAAAACAATTTTTTTTTAAAATATATTTTGTTGACTTGTGTACTTACATTATCCCAAATGTTTCCAATGCAATGCAAACCTTTTTTGTGTTCAAAATGTATATGATAAGCGAGCACATCATGAATCCATTTTCCAAACTGTGTTTTAGCTACACTATAAATAAACAGCTACTACAGCTAATAAAAAACAACACTCCTTAAAAAGGCACAATGCTGCTGTACCGTACATCCGCCTTGGCCGTACAGCAGAACAGGCTGTGGCAGAGGAAGAGAACAAAGGGATACAGATGAAAAATAAGAGATGATAAAAAACAACAGGAGCTTTACATGGAATATTCACTTTGGGGATTAAGCGCTCTTTACACTTTGAAGCCACACCAGAAGTTCAACAAAGCTTTGCAAATAAATTAAGTGACAACCAAACACGCTGACCTTTAGTGACTCCCTCTAAAAAACAAACACGGTAACCTGACTTAACTGCATTCTGGATGAACACCTCTTCCTTTATCTCTTCTCTTTATCCTGCATTGGTTCCATCTTCTAGCCTTTCTCTTGCTGTGTTTACAGCAGCTTAAAAACAACGTAAAATCATAAAAACAATTCTCATTCCTACATGCCAGACAGTATTAACTTGTGCTTTTCGGAGTATCGTGCCGTACATTATGCAGTGTTTTTGCGTTCTCTCGTCTATGGACAATAAACCTCATGAATTTTGGATCTAGATGCAGGTGGAAAACACATCGTTCCAGACGAGTCAAACAAACGTGCACAGCAGTAATCTACCTTACGCTGCTCCAAACACAGTCATATGTTAATAAAAGCAACAGTCCGTAACCTTTTTTGTGTTCAAAATGTATATGATAAGAGAGCACATCATGAATCCATTTTCCAAACGGTGTTTTTGTCTTATCAATCAAGCTACCCATTTGAAAACATAGTTAGCTACACTATAAATAAACAGCTACTACAGCTAATAAAAAACAACACTCCTTAAAAAGGCACAATATGTAAAAAAATGTGGAATAAAATATTTTTATGTTTAAAATATTTTAATATATATATACACAGTATATATATATTCATGAAGGTCTCTAGAATCATCCAAACAAAACAAATCTTACAAGAGATCTATAGTACACTGATTAGTGTGTGTGTTCTATACAATATATATATATATATATATATATATATATATATATATATATAGATAGGCAATTAAAGGCTCATTACTATGATTTATGGCTTATTAATGTACATGCACGATTAGTCGACTAATCGATTAAATGAATGACCACTAGTCGACTAGACTAGATCAAATACACACACTTGTCAAAATGCACATCGCGTGGAGCATTCATGTAAACACAGTTTATGTCCTACGCGAAAGTAAACAGGAGAAAATCGAGTGTGTAACAGTAAATTAGATCCATGCATTCATTCTGAAAGGGACAGTAGCCTCATAAACTGCTGCCGTCTGTTTCATTAATGTTCATCTAAAATTAAAATAAATCACTCACTGCTTTTGACTGAATCAATTTTTTATCTTTAATATGAATCAATTTATATTTAATTCATACAGTGAAGACTACACTGTCTAATTTACATTTGATTATTAAATTTCTGTATTTCTTAATGTTAAACAAGCCTATAGGCTATACTACACCTGAAAAACTTAGTTTAATTTGTAAATTTTTTCTATTTTATTTGTCCTATCGTTTGTAATTTGCTTCTTTATTCCTATTTTTAATTTCAAAAATAAAATAAAATTTATTTTGATTTATTACAGAAGACTGCCAGTCATGTGTGTAATGATTGCAGTCAGCTCAATAATAATACTGGGTTGACTAATATGGGAAGAAAAAATAAATAAGGTTCACATTTAATTCAGTGGGATTTTTTACTTCAAGACCAATTAAACTATCTACCACAGTCAAATAGGAAAAGTAACACAAAACAGTAAACTAGAATCAAATCAATGCATATATCGAATCGAAATTTGTTCGAAATCGAGAATCGAGAATCAAATCGTGAGGTACCAAAAGATTCCCACCCCTTAATGTGAATTTAAGTGATCAAACAAAACTGTAACAAAGTTCAAGTTCAGGGAAGAAGGAGGTGGGAACCGGTAAACGTAACTTTAATCGTAAAATAAAATTAAACAACAAAAGAAGGATCGGTAGCGGCCAACTGTTACGGTTTTGAAACAGCGACCTCTAGCGGCAAAACTTACATACTGTGCCTTTAAAAGGATGATAAATATTACTTTATAAAAAGAATAAAAGAGATCAGATTATATAAATGTATCTGAGCAGTATTTATCAAACACAAAAGCAATGAGAATTACGTCTGATGATAACTTGAATTAATGAATTTTGCAACATTGACACTGTTATTGATCTGAACTGAAACAACATTGAACTAAATTGAACTGAATAATGACAACATTAACACTCCTGTTTAACGCGAAGGTGCTTTTAAAACAATCTGTATTGTAGACAGTGCTGTATAAATAAATAAATGCCTTTTACCTTACCAAACACAACCATTAAACCTAGAAACTGAGCTGAAAACACTGTGACGAACAGCAGCATTTCATTTTTATATCAGTAAATCATTTTTCGCAGTCTATTCAACACAAACTCAACACAGACAAGCCTTTCATTTGCATATGAAAACAGGGAGTTTATATGCAATTCTATGCAAAACAAAACGACTTTCTCACAGTAACCAAACTCAGAGCCATCACACCATGATCTCATTCATATGCAATATTAGTGATCTGTTAAATATTCAACCAAAAACGCACCTGGAAGCTTCACTAGTTCAACAAATTGTGGGCTAGTTGATATATAACATGCAGATCAACTTTTGTTTGGCAAGATCAAGGTTAAACTTAAGGAAACTGCATATTTTTTAGATGCTGTAACCGGTGTCTTTTGACAGCTCACTTAATATTCATACAAAGTGACTAATGACATTTCTACGGTACAAATATTCCATGTAATCACAGAATTAATAAGGTCATAAAAATGGCATGCATAGTAATTTGAAAAATGTGGTTTTAAACAGGTTTCGATTGAGTCACTGCTGTCGCTTGCCAGCTACCTATTTATATAATGATATATAAGTGTAGAGTGATTTATTCCAAACAAAGACACATTGTTAGACACAGCAGGGAGATTATTAAACACAAGATTATAGAAACGCAACTTCTACCTGTTTTAAATGAATGTATGTGAATGGGATTACAGTACCTGTCACGCTGATGAAGTGTCTGTCCGAGCACAGACCTAAACAAACCTGCAGTCAAACATCCAGAGCAACAGGAAATAAATCCCAACTTCACTCACTGAGGTTTAAAAGAGACTGAATCCACATACTGCACACGGACTCACACTAGCAAGGGAAGAACAACATCTCTCTGTTGCTCGCTCTCAAACATGGGTGACACATCAGAGGCAAAACACTGCGTCCTCTCAGCCAATCAGAGGAGCTGCAGGGTGATGTCACAGAGCAGGTTCCTCTTGTCCTGCCTTCAGGCTAACTCTCTCTCGCTCTCTCTCTCTCACTTTTCCTCATTCAAGCTCAAGCTCATGGGCATTTAAATATTTTTACCTGTGGTGACTCAACCAGTTGCACATCTGAGTTCATGTCCTCATTTTCACCTTCCATCACAGTTTATATTATACATGTTAAGCATTTTGGCCGATAATTTACACGACAACGGTGTTTTGAGGACCTGCAAATGCAAACTGCAATTTTGAAAACAGGTTTCCAAGTGCAAGCTATAATCGCCTCTGTGTAAACTACAAAAATGTGGATTAGTGAAAACAGTGACATCATGCACATGTGTAAAACGTGTTCAGTCCATAGGCATGCGCAACCAAAACAACAATGGTGGTCTATAGGACTGTGTTTGTGCTGCTCAATATGCTGTTAATTAACGCTTCTCCAGCAAAGTGTAGATTTACTGCATCACTATTCTAACATCACCAACTAATTAGAATTCAGACCTCGGCAACTACTGGCCTGGCATACAGGGGTTTTAGTTGTTTTCGTTGTAATAATACAGTATTTTTGATGAAATAAATGCAGCAATGATGAGTATAAGAGACTTCCTTTCAAAAAGAATAGTGGCACCTGCCTGTCCTTTCATATATATATAAAAGGGCAGGTGGGTGGCAATATCAGGAAAGGCTCTTGAATGCTCTAACGGTGGGATAAAGGAAAACCCGTCCTATTCCACACCTGTTTTGACTCCTGCGCCTTGCATCTGTGTGTGGTGAGCTGACCGTCGCCATAGAAACATACAAACCTTGACCACCACAAAGCATTCAGTCCAAACGAGGGGGTGTTACCGGCTACAAATGTGCTTGTATGTGGGTGGAGGAGGGTGTTCACATCACAGATGCGAGTAAAACGCAATAAACAGCATCTGGGCCTGTTAGCTAGAAAAGCTCAAATTAAAGATCTTTGCATCAGATGCCGCAGTAATGTGACTCTGACAACGTGACCTATTTAGACACTTTCCAGCATCATGCATACGTTTTCCCTCGCTGAAAGCAAAATGCTGTGTGCAGCAACAGAACTACAGCCGATAAGAACATATTTAATGATAGATAGATCAAACAAACAGCCAATGCCTTGTGCAAACCCACAACCATTGGGCTCAATTAGAGTTTTTCTCCATCTCTCTTTCTATTTCTCACTGTTTCTGACAGTCTCATCAGCAGGTCAAATAAAAGGCCACACAGTAAACACTGTTTGTTTAATTTTATAAGCCAGTGTCTCTCTCTCTATCCCAATCTCATTTGTATAGTGGTCTGGCAGAGTGCACCGAAACGCGTTATGCAACAAGCTGTATGACTGCCATAATAATACTGATCCATTTCCCTGTGTTGATATAAACACACCAACGGTGTCGGCTAGTATCTAATGCCCCGACCAGCCTATAACAAAACAGGTCCAGGTTCACATTAGCATGTGATCAGTTTCAGGTGTGTGCTAAGGTTCAGATGTCACGATGTGCAGTCGGATACACGTCTGTGTGTGTGTGGTCAGGTAGAACCTCACCAACTGCATCATGTCTTATTAAACCATTACCCGCCCTTCATGCATGCACACATGCAAATGTTTGATTTAACACTGAGTGGACATAATTAAATCTTACTTTACTGTGGCTTCACGATCAATGTCATACAGGCCAGGTCACACACACACACACACCACACACCTCAGGCTTTGGCTGTGTTTCACAGGACAGGCAAATCTGCGGCACATCTCTGGACCAGTCAGGTAGCATTTTTGCCGAATGTGACTGTGTTTGCAATAGACAACCAACAACGATTTTCAATTGGTGAGTTTAAGTGGTGAGTTTATAGATATTTCATTCATTTTAGGCCTGGAGCTTAAAAGAGTTTAAATTCGATTTTCCACAAGAACCAATGAGGTTCATTCTCGTGTTACGCAGCGCGTTTGAGCTTTCACAAGAACCAATGAGGTTTGTTCTTGGGCATCAAGCAGGTTCGGTTGAGCTTCTGTTTATGTTTGATGATCACTGTTTATATGTAAATAAAAAATAAATGAAATCTGTTCATCATATAAAGCGATTGAGTGTCTTCAGAAAATTTGGACAAAGCAGCTCAATTCATTATGGACTCGTTTTACGACCTATGCATTAACTTTCTGAAGCGTCAAAGTTGTAGCTGTCAATGGAGGGACAGAAATAACTCAGATTTCATCAAAAGGATCTTCATTTGTGATCTGAAGATGAACGAGTCTTGCGGGTTTGGAACAACATGAGAGTGAGTAATTAATGACAGTTTACCTAACTAACCCTTTACCTGTCGGACTGTCAGCAAGCTAAAATCGTCTTGGAAAAGAAATGTTTCCTCTAAATTCATCCTCCTTAAAGGAACAATGCTACACTGTAAGTTGTACACAAAGTTGTAATAAAAAATTTATGAATATGTCTTTACATGAAAATGCACTTTAAATCTCAAAATTTCATGTTTATTTCAGTGTTATTTGCCGTTTCTTTGAAAGTATTTGTGAAGATTGGTAGCAATTTCTGAGTGAAAATTGTTCCTACACCAATTTTTTATTTAGGTGTACAGCCATAAAAACGAACCAATGCATTCACTGGTAAATTTCCCACAACGCACTGTACCTGGCCTTCAATTCTGTTTTTAACATCCTTATTTGATCTGAGCGTTTAAAATTTGAGACGTGATAAAAATTCTAAATATTGTTTTTCCCCCCAAGATGATAACTAAACACCCCTGCTGAAATACAGTACAAATTTACATGACAGCAATGTAGCAAACTAGCGCTTATTGTTGCAGAATGCGTTATCTTCTACATACATTTTTTTTTTTATGTAGTAGGCAGAATAGAGCGTATACTATGCACTATGCAGTATAAGATGGTAGTCCATTCAGGACATATCTTGTCTTTCTTATGACTGTAATTAGTCTTCCAATGAGGTGAGAGAGGAGAAAGCAGAGACCGAGAGAAGCAGGCAGGTGTTAGGTGGAGGCTCTTGGCACATAAGCATCATTTAACAAGACTTTGTTAAATATTTACATTGCTCCTGAGTGTCACGTTGAGGCTGACTATCTGTTTTAGTGGTAAGAAAGGTTTATTTCTCTCTTTCACCCTCATAAACCAGGTTATTAATAAAAAGGAAAAAAAGAGAGACCAAAACAATGTTCTTCCACAAAATGCATGCATTTTTGTTTTAACCACTAGAGGGCAAAAACTACATAATGTACCTTTAAATAAAGGGTTGTCGAAAGTGTAGTTTGTTTACAGCTTACTTTTAGCTTTTAACTTCTGCCAATTGTATTGGGCTATCATCAGACGTGTCATCTTCACTGTCATTATCAGTTCAGCTGTATCACCTGTGTTTAGTCGATCATCGTTATCTGTATCACCTGTGTTTCGTTAATCATTGTCATCTGTGTTTGGATTTAAGTTCTGTCTGTTCAGTCAGTCTTTGTCCGATCTCCGTTGTAAAAAGTGTGTGTTCCTGCCTGTTCTGCTGTTTTGTATTTTGACCATCATTAAACCTTTGTGTTGAAAAGATACCTTCATCTTGTTCTGTCTTCCTGCAACCACCCGTGACAGTTTCATAGAACAAAATTGTTAAAATACATTATACACTCACCTAAAGGATTATTAGGAACACCTGTTCAATTTCTCATTAATGCAATTATCTAATCAACCAATCACATGGCAGTTGCTTCGAATGAGAACATGGATCCATCATGCCTTGTTATCACTGTGCAGGCTGGTGGTGGTGGTGGTGTAATGGTGTGGGGGATGTTTTCTTGGCACACTTTAGGCCCTTAGTGCCAATTGGGCATCGTTTAAATGCCACGGCCTCCCTGAGCATTGTTTCTGACCATGTCCATCCCTTTGTGACCACCATGTACCCATCCTCTGATGGCTACTTCCAGTAGGATAATGCACCATGTCACAAAGCTCGACTCATTTCAAATTGGTTTCTTGAACATGACAATGAGTTCACTGTACTAAAATGGCCCCCACGGTCACCAGATCTCAACCCAATAGAGCCTCTTTGGGATGTGGTGGAACGGGAGCTTTGTGCCCTGGATGTGCATCCCACAAATCTCCATCAGCTGCAAGATGCTATCCTATCAATATGGGCCAACATTTCTAAAGAATGCTTTCAGCACCTTGTTGAATCAATTAATATAATTCATTGTTGAATAGAATTAAGGCAGTTCTGAAGGCGAAAGGGGGTCAAACACAGTATTAGTATGGTGTTCCTAAATATCCTTTAGGTGAGTGTATAAACAATCATCTTATGTAAATTATGTATTATAACAAATGCCTGCAGAGGGTGCCAACGGCCTGGTGTTGTTACACTTCGCGATGAACGGTTTGCATTTTTAGAAACATATTGATATATTCTCCTGTGTTGACATAGGTTTATAAAAGATTTACCTTATAAATGATGAATGTTAGATGAACGTTATAAGCAACCCAAATGCACAGAATATGCAGAGATGGAGTTTTAGATGCGCTCCACACATGTAAATGATGACATTCATGTGGAGCATCATTTACTGTGAACGAAGCCACTCTGAGATGCATGAAAGTAATCTAAATAAAGCGCATATATATATTAAACCTGCGGGGCATATTTGCCTTTGTGAATTTACAATAGCACTTTATTTTAAGGTGTCATTGTTACAGTGTAATTATAGATTTAAGTACCGAGTAATATTAAGCAACTACATGTACTTACTATAGGGTTAGGGTAGAATTAGGATTTGGTTGGGGGTTAGTTGCATGTAATAATTATGCATAATTTACTGTTATTACTATGGTAAGTACATGTAACGTATGTAACAAGGACTCTGTAAAATAAAGTCTTACCGAATGTTTTTTAAATGGTTTTAATACATCGTACAGCCTTACAAAACGGTCTAATAATGCAGTTCATGGTTTCTTGTCCGTGGAATGCCCCACTTCTGGTATTTTGCCGGTTACTCGACACGGGTAAATCGCAATCGAGGATTTTTTTAAAATCGAGTACTTGAATTTAATCAAGGAATCGTGACACCGCTAAAAAAGTTGCGTTCATTTGTAAGATTATCATGATGAAAAAAAAAAAATGCAATAAACATAACATTTTGTGGGTCACAGAGCTTATTTTCTGCAATAATCCAAGGGACGTTGGGAAAATCCTTTAAGCTTTTTGTTAAGGAACCATGATGAGGCAAACTAAACAGGTTGGCCTACAAAAATATGTCATCACTGCAGCACTCTAGAAAAAGCTTAGCTAAACAAATGTGTGAGTTTGGGGTGAAACTACTTGTTTTCCAACCAATGAAAGACTAGGGTGTTTGGGAAACCTGTTCGAAAATTTTTGCAATTCTGATAGGTGCCAATAGTGGTGCAATTACATAGCCTGGCTCCGCCCTCCTTCGTACTTCTGTTAAATTTTCATTTTCCTTCAGTAGTCCGTCTGGGTTTGCGGTATATTCGTGGGTTTTCTCCGGCCAAATTTTTAGCGGTCCAATCAGCGAACAGAGGGAGTGGCTGAGAACGATGACGTAAAGGTTGTGCGCTAGTAATAGTTTGATTTGTAGGGTTACGTCACAACCAAACGTTAGCGAACAGAGTACTCGCCCTCAAGGAAGTTAACGCTTGTCAATGGAGAGTGGCCAGACTCTCTGTACAAATGAAATGTACGAAAGTCTGGTAGGACCAGGCTAGCAATTACATGCTTAACCTTAAAGAAGGAGTATCATCTGTGCAATGAAAATTTCTTCTGGAACAGGATTACTCCATAAAAACTGGAATACTTTAAAATTTGCATACAAAACCCAAACACATTAACCAAATGGTTATTTCTGCCACTGTGAATCATTCATGTGTTTTACATACCTGGCTGATTCAGCAAACGCCTCTGTATCCTTCATCTAATCTGGACTGAGACCTGATCTCTCCAAGCATTCACATGAGCTTGAACGAACGAATAAACATAACATTTTGTGGGTCACAGAGCTTATTTTCTGCAATAATCCAAGGGACGTTGGGAAAATCCTTTAAGCTTTTTGTTAAGGAACCATGATGAGGCAAACTAAACAGGTTGGCCTACAAAAATATGTCATCACTGCAGCACTCTAGAAAAAGCATTAGCTAAACAAATGGTGTGAGTTTGGGGTGAAACTACTTGTTTTCCAACCAATGAAAGACTAGGGTGTTTGGGAAACCTGTTCGAAAATTTTTGCAATTCTGATAGGTGCCAATAGTGGTGCAATTACATAGCCTGGCTCCGCCCTCCTTCGTACTTTGTTAAATTTTCATTTCCTTCAGTAGTCCGTCTGGGTTTGCGGTATATTCGTGGGTTTTCTCCGGCCAAATTTTTAGCGGTCCAATCAGCGAACAGAGGGAGTGGCTGAGAACGATGACGTAAAGGTTGTGCGCTAGTAATAGTTTGATTTGTAGGGTTACGTCACAACCAAACGTTAGCGAACAGAGTACTCGCCCTCAAGGAAGTTAACGCTTGTCAATGGAGAGTGGCCAGACTCTCTGTACAAATGAAATGTACGAAAGTCTGGTAGGACCAGGCTAGCAATTACATGCTTAACCTTAAAGAAGGAGTATCATCTGTGCAATGAAAATTTCTTCTGGAACAGGATTACTCCATAAAAACTGGAATACTTTAAAATTTGCATACAAAACCCAAACACATTAACCAAATGGTTATTTCTGCCACTGTGAATCATTCATGTGTTTTACATACCTGGCTGATTCAGCAAACGCCTCTGTATCCTTCATCTAATCTGGACTGAGACCTGATCTCTCCAAGCATTCACATGAGCTTGAACGAACCCTCTTAAAAGTTGTTAATCAGCTGTAAGAGGCTTTAGGCTTGCTTCCGCTGGACATAACTAAAGATCTCCACGATTATTTGGACCCAATAGAGTCTGGTCTATTCACAAAAGTGTCAGATCTTTTTATCCTTGCAGTTGCACATCACTTCACCATCAGCGAGAACTGACGTTTATTAGATACCTTCCCCCTTTGACACACAGTCTCAAGTCCTTTCTCTTGTATAACTCTTCCTGAATGGCGAGGCGATGATGTCATAGGCCACACGGAGACCGTTGCCGGGCCCGGCGGGGCTGTTGCTCAGACTAAGATTGGCTTGTTGGATCTGTCTTTTGAGGCTTGACTCTGACAGGCTAGAGAGATCACACAAGGCTTAACAGAGTCAACACAGAAAACGACCACGAGAAATGAAACTGAAGGAAACCTGGAGTACCAAAGAGTGTGTGTGTGTGTTCGCATTGTTGAGCTTTCCTTTGTGTTTCTTTCCCTCCTTCCACCGATGTTTGACCTCTGGACTCATATGTAAATCAACATCCTCCTTCACCAGACTGTTCCACTGCTGAGCTGTTCTGACAACGCTTCGTTGTATTCTGTATACACTATCGTTCAAAAGTTTAGGGTCAGTACGTAAAAAAAAAAGAAAAGAAATTATTACTTTTCTTCAGCAAGGATGCATTAATTTGATCAAAAGTGAAAGTAAAGACATTTATAATGTTACAAAAGATTTCCATTTCAAATAAATTTTGTTCTTCTGAAGTGTTTGTAGCGTATGTTACGTGATGTTTGAGGGTGGGAGTAAATCGGAATAAATTCTTGATACTAAATGTTTCAAACACACTTGAAAATCTTTCGAAACTTCAACAACAC